>KZ613560.1:51002-110213 GCA_002865625.1 Hyaloscypha hepaticicola
TTTATTTATTAAATTATTTATTCAAAAAGTCTTTTATTTAAAGGATATTTTTATTTATAAAACTTTTTATTATAAAATTATTTATTTAAAAGATACTTTAATTAAATAATTATTTATAAAAAGGTTTTTTAATTAAAGAATTCTTTAATTAAAAAAAGATTTTTTAAAATATAAAAATTATATAATATTATCTCTTATATTAATACTTTTAAATTTGAATTTATTATATTTTTTATATTTATTTTTAAAAAATTAAATTATTATAAATTTTTTTTTAGTTTTTATATAATTATTTTTAATTATATAATATTTAAATTTATATTATTAATTAAATTAAATTTATATAATATATTTAATTAAAGTAATTTTTTAATTATTAAATAAATAATAAATATTATTTAATATTTTAAATTTAAAGTTTTTATATTTATTAATTTTTATATTCTCTTTATTATATTTATTTTTTATTTTAATTTTTTTTAAAAGATTAAATTATTATAAATAATAATTTAAATTATATATAAACTTTTTTTTAATAATTTATTAACTAGACTTAAACACTTAATTAAAGTAATATTTTAAGTATTAAATAAATAATAAAAATCGTAAAAACTCTTAAATTTAAAATTATTATATTTATATAACTTTTATATATTATTTTATATTTATTTTATATTCATTTTTAATACTCATTTTTTAAAAAATTAAATTATTAAGAATAATAATTTAAATCACGTATAATTTTTTTCTTAATAACTTATTAATTAATTTTAAATTATTAATTAAATAAAATTCTTATAATATAATTTATTAATATAATATTTCAAGTCTTAAATAAATAATAAAAATTATAATTTTAATATTCTTATTATATATAATAATAATATTATAATTATATTTTAAAATCTTAATATCGGATTTAAATTTTTTAAAAAATTATAATTTCTTTAATAATAAAATTAAATATATAATTTTATTTTTCTTAAATAAGTTTAATTAAAATTTATAATTTAAATTAAACAAAAATCACGTGACTTATTAAGTACTAGTATATTAAATAAGAATATAACTTTAAGTTTAAGAAATTATTCTCTTGAATTTAAAGACTTTTATTAATTCAAGGATTTATATTATTAATTTTATAAAAATCTTATCTTTTTTTATTAAAACTTTAATATCCCTTATTAATAAAAACTCTTATTTTAATATAAGTGAATTAAACGAAAATTTAATCTTTAATTTTATTATTTAAAAGTATTTTAAAAATAATAAAATAATAAATTAAAAAAAAAAAGAATATTTTTTATAAAATTTAAAAAGGAATATTATAAGTTTTAATTTATAATTCTTTTAATTCGATAAACTTGATTCAAGAAAAGAGTCACGTGATAGTAATATGTTTACGATTATATATACTTATATATTTAATATTTATATATATTAAATAAAATAAAAGTCTTTAATTTATATTTTAAATTAATTAAAATAAAATTTATTTTAAAGTTTAATTTTTTATTATTTATATATTTTCTTTCTTATTCTCCTTTTAATATTCTTAAGAATTTTAAATTTTTAAAATAAAATTTAATTTCAATTATATAATCTCTTTAATTAAAAATATAATAAATAAAATATTATTAATATAAATAAATATTATAATTTTTATTTTAAAAATAATAAAAAGATAAAAATTAATTAAACTTTATTTAAAATAAATTTTAATTATAAATAAATTATTTAAAATTATAAAAGCTTTAAAGAATATAAAATATATATTTATTTTAAATAAAAATACTTTTTAATTTTAATAAAAGAATATATTCTTTAAATATAAATTTAATAAATATATTTTTAATATTAAAATAATTATATAAATAAAAAAGATTTATAATATATTTATTTATATTATAAATATAAATATATAAATATAATTTTTATTATATATTAATAAAAATATTTTAAATAATTAATTTTATTTTAAAGTATTTTAATATTTTATTAAAGTTTTTTTTAAATAATAAATATTTGATTAATATTAAATTATTATATTTTAAATAAAATTTATCAGTCTACTGGTAATGTGTAACAGTCATCACGTATTCGTGAGAATGCTAATTGCATAAGGTAATGATTAACTCTTGGTTATTAAGTTAAGTGAGAAAGAGTAATCAATACCTTGGTATTAATACCCTTCCCCGGGGGGGGGCTAAACCTAATTGGGACTAGTCACGTAACACGTGCGCGCTGTCACATGACCAGTAATATTTACAATAATACTATACCGACACTGGAACCACTCTAAAAGTGGCTCAAAAACAGTGTCTCCTTCCGATCGTATACTGTTTTCCCAATTTGGCCTAGTTCAGTCCTCTTATTCACTTAATACACCCATTTTTGTCTTCTCCATATCCGTATGCCCATTCCTCCTTATAGTGTACTTATACCTTCCCAGTATCCGTGTTCAAAACAGTTGATTTCGTATAAGCCATCGATTTCGTGCAGGTCATTGGCATTATACGTCGATTTTGCGGGATTCTTAAATGTCAGGGAAGTTGAAGTGTAGGGAACGGACAACTTTCCGGGGTGTATAGTCGTCAAGGAAGTGGAAGTATAGGGAACGGCCGTGATTATTATAGCCGTAAAGGCGTTGATAGTCAATTCCAGTGCTTTAGGGGTATTGGATTCCATTAGAGAAGGTCTATCAGTTATTGATTACATAACTGATAATTTTTAAGGTGAAACAGCTATCGATTTGCATAGCCGTCAGTTTTGGGATATTATAATAGCTATCGATTTGTGTAGCCGTTAATTTAAAGGGTATGGCAGTTGTCGATACGTAGTTACCGATTTTGGAAGTGAGGCAACTGTCGATTTTTGTAACTGCCGGTTTTGAGGTGATCCGTAAAGGGGATCGTTTTTACGAAGGAACGAGAGATCTTGAGATCATATTACATATAACTGGCCAAGAATCTGAAGCTAAACCTTCTCAATTGACACTATTAACGAAGTTAACGAAGTTGACAATATTAACGAAACTATTAATAAAGCTCTGGATACTTTGGAGGTTAACGAAGCTAACGATTTTGAGGAAGCTCTGGATACTCTGGAAGAAATGGAGAAAGCTCGGGATCGAGGTGATTTGCAGACCTTTAGGTGACGAAACAGCGCGTTCCTGCTATTGAAGTCCTCGTTATAATACCGACAGGTAGAGGGTTAAGGAAGGCACCTTGATTTCGGGACAGATTAAGCCTTCGATCGATTTTGAGATCTCTTTTACTACTAACGAAGTTACTGTTAACATTCCTCTGACAGTTCCTTGTATTATAAGTAAAGAGGAATCGATTCCTGGCGAAACGAAGTAAAAGGGAGATTAACCGGACTTTGAGAAGGAGATGTGATTTCAGCTAGTAGTACTAGTAATATTATCGGCTTGTTATACTCCTCAAGGAGCTTAAGTAAACTTTGGATAATATCTCCTTATAAAACGTTAATACCCCAGTTCCGTAATTATTCCCTAACCTTCTCAAGATAAGGCTATTCAAGCTGACTGAAGTCCTTAGCCGTAAATGTCTTGAAATTATTACAAAATTCGCAGAACCACTCGAAGGCATCAGGGTCTAACAAGCTCTTAAAAGCGTTATTTAAGTTATATAGTCTGGTATTTGTGTATTCACGAATCTCACGATCCGTAACAGTTCCTAAATCGATCCTCCAATAATGTCTTCCATATAGTTTATCCCACATATCCCAATCCTGGTCCATACTGGATCACGGTCTCTAGAGAGATATAAGTACAGGATTGAGTATACCTAGTCACTGGTTGAGAGTATTAGTCCGCAGACAGTAAACTCGTATAGAGAACTAGTAAGTCTTTTAACCGTTACAAAGGGACTTCCTATTCCCGGGTATTTGCAATACTAATACAGGTCCTGTTCCAATATATATAAGTTCGGTTACCAGTCGATTAAGGCAGGAGGTAAGGAAGGGGACTACCAGTCGATCAAGGTAGTGGAAGTGGTAACTGAGGTCGAAGTACTATAAAGAGGATTTCGTAAAGAGGTTTCGTAGAGAGGGTATCGAAAAGGCAGTAATTTCGAGAAGGTAGGAGATTGGGAGGGTATTATAAAGAGAGTCTTGTAAAGAGGATTATTTTAGTATTGTAAAGATGTGATTTCGAGGAGGTAGAAGGAGGTTAAGAGTGTATTATAAAGAGGGCGTAATTTAGAGGGTTTCGGGCTGAGAGTTTGGGGTTTTAGTATTAAAGCTGGTGCCGTAAAGCTGGTGTTGTAAGCTGGTGAAATACAGGAGCCTCTGACCAATTAAGGTAACTACTCTTTGATTTCTGGTAACTTGATCAAGTGCTGTAAAAGCTAGTACAGGGGGTTTAGTTACTGGTGTTTCTGATCTGAATCTAGAAACTGATTAGTGTCAGTCCACCGGTAACGCGTAGTAGTCGTCATGTATTCGTGGGAATGCTAATTGCGTAAGGTGGTGATTGATTCTTGATTGTTAAGTTAAGTGAGGAAGAGTGATTAATACCTTGGTGTTAATACCCTTTCCCGGGGAGGGGCTAAACCTAATTGGGACTAGCCATGTAACACGTGCGCGCTGTCACATGACCAGTAATATTTACAATAATACTATACTAATAAAATTCTTTCTTTTAAATTTTATTTATAATTAAAAAATTAATCTTTTTTTAAAATTTATTTTATATTAATTATAATTATAATTTTTATTATATTTAATATTCTTTTTATTATAATCTTATAAAAGGAATTCACGAATAAAGTATTTAAAGATCGAGTTTCTTTAAATATTTAAATTTCGCTTATAGTCCTTTTTAATTAAATTTAATATTATAAATTTCTCTTAAATTCACATTTATCCCAAGTTTAAATTTACTCGTTATATATAGAATCCGTCACGTGACACTAATAACTTTAAGAATATATAATTAATATAATATTATATAAATTTAAACTATTATATCACTTCTTCTTTTAAAAAAACTTATTCTCAAACGAGTAAATAATATAAAATTATTATTCAAATTATTATAATCTTTAATATTATTCTCTTAAATTTATATTTATTTAATTAATCTCTTTTAAAGTTTTAATTATTATTAATTATTTAAATAATAAGTCTTTAATTTATAAGAAAAGTATTTTAAATTAAAAGTAAAATATTAATTAAAATCTTTATTATATTTGATTTAATTAATTTTATATTAAAAATTCTTTTATATTACTTTTAATACTAATATTTCTTATATTTTATATTTTTTATTAAATATTATTTCGATTAATAATAATAATTTATTCTTTTAATCAAGTAATAGATTATTAATAATCTTTTATAAATAATTACAAGAGAAGATATTATAAATTTTAATACTTTTAAATAATTCGATTTTATAAGAATTATTAATCTTATATATAATAAAATATAATTTAATTATTTAATAATCTAGTTTATAATTAAAGTATTAAATCTTTTAATTCTTAATTAAAATATATATTATATTTTTCTCTTTAAAGTTTATAAAATAATATTTTATATTAATATACTTTTTTATTTTTAATAATATTTATTTTTTATTCTCTTTACTTTTCTTTATAATATCTTTTATATATTTAATAATTTATTAAATTTTTTTAATATTAAATTTATTTTAAGATTTTGTTTTTAAAATAAATTAATTAAAAGAGATTTATAAAAGTCGATTATTAAAGAGTTTATAAAATAATATATTAATAAAAGTTATAAAGGAATATAAATTAAATATAATTAATTATTTTAATAATATATAATATATAAATATAATTATTAATTAATATATTAATTTATAATTTTTATTTAAAAGTAATATATTATAAATAATTTTAATTTAATATTTAATATTTTATTAAACTTTATTTAAAATATTAATATAAATTATAAATTATAATTAAAAATAATTAATATAATAAATATCGGTTTATTAATAATATATAATAATTATTATATATTCGTGAGAATACTAATTATATAAAATAATAGTTAATTAAAGAGAGAAAAGATTAATAACACCGTGGTATTATTAACCCATTCTCGGAAACTAATTAAACCTAATCGGGACTAGCTACGGGGGCTTGAGCGCGGTTGGCCGTGCTGTCACATGACAACATCACGTGACCAGCGCAACTGCAGTGCAGCTGTACTAACACTGGAACCACTCTAAAAGTGATTCAAAAACAGTATCTCCGTCCGATCGAATACTGATTGCCTAAAGCAGTCTAGTATAGTCTTCCCGTCTATTCAATATATCCGTATACCTATATATATCTATCACTTTTCCTTAATATCCACCGCTTTCTCACTAGTATACCCGTTATCCGCATTTAACCCACTCCTTTATATCTAACTATAAGGTATTCGTATCGAGTAATTATATTAGGATATTCGAGGATTTCGCTTTTATTATAGTATTAATAGGATTCGAGTTATCCTTAATCTATTTAATCTCTATAATCTCGCGTTATTTATAAGTCTAATAAAAGTATATTATATTAATTATAAGTCGTTTTTCTTATATAATATCTAATTTAATAAAGTATTCGTATAGTGATTTCGAATCTGTATAAATAACCAGTGAGAGGTCGATTTGTAATACCTTATCGATTATAGATTTAATTAATATTCCTATATTGAAGTTATAAACTATTCCGTATAGTTCTAATACTAGAATACTTCTAGTAACCCGTTTACACTTAGTGAAAGACTAATAGAGAATATTAGTATATCCGGTACTATTAGTTAATATTAAGATATAGTTTATTTATAAAGAGAAGTCTCTATTATTTGTGAATAAAGTATTTATAAAGACAAGAAGATAAAGTATATCTTTCTCAAATTTAATAAAGTATAATCCTCTAGTAATATTTTCGATTTACTATTAGATATAATTATTAAACTTCTTAATATTATTTTCAATTAGTTTAATAACTTGAATAGTAATTAATAGATTATATATAATCTCTAATTAGTATATTAAAAAAATATATACTCTTCTAATATATTAAATAATATATTAGTCCTTAATAATAAGGTTTTAATATATAATATCTCTATTACTAATTATAATAGTATTCTTATTACTAATAATTTTAAGATTCTTATATTAGTATACTTATATAAGAATAATACTAGTATTACTAGTATAGATAACTCTTTTATTAAATTTGAGATTATTATTAAAAGTAAAATATTCATATTCCTTAATTAAAAACTTTATCTTTTCCAGATCTATTTACTCTTTTTTAACGAAATTATTATTTCTAATAAAAAGAGTATTATCAGTTTATAGATTAATAATATTAAAGGGTCTATTATTATAAAGGAGATAGGGATTATAGATTAATTATTCTATAATCAGTTTATTAAAATAATAAGAGTAATAAGTCTTGAATTAATAGTTTCCAGTTTTAGGAATATTATATAATAATTTAATAACTTTTAGGATTGAATTATTTATTAGATTTAGTTATTTTGCGAATTCTCGAAATGGATTAATATAGAAATCACGATTTAGTATAATTATTAATTATATATAAGTCTATAAGATATTATAAAAGTATAATCTTATAGTTTTAGTAATTATAATAATAATATTAAGAATAATCTATTAATTAATATACTAAATAATTAGTGATTATATTAATATAATATACTTGAATTTATTATTATAAACTTGAATTACGAGTCTCGACTTTCTGAATTCCTTTTTAATATTCTTATTTTTAATTTTATTAATAAATCTGAAATTAAAAATATATATTCCTTTTAGTATATTAATTCTGGAAATAATTATAAATATACTCTTTTCGAAAAGACTAGTAATTTCGGTCTAATAAGAATTCTTATATTAAATATTATCTTAAAGGAATATAATAATATTAGTATTCTTATAAAATTAGTTTCTATTATATTTTAGAGAAATAGTGAATAAAGTATTTATAATAATTATATTCTTTTTACTTTCGATTTCTTAATTATTATATTCTAATTCGAGTAAATTAATCTTAATTTTAATATCTAGTATATTAAAGGGTTTTATAGATATTAAATAGAATATTATATTATTACGAGATAGTACTAGTATATAAGACTTACTATTTATAATTATAAGTTTATATAATCCTTTCCAATTATCCGATTAGTTAATATTATTCTCGTATTAGATCAGAATATCTAAATTGAGTATAAATTCGTGAATATTAATTATACTTAAACTATTTCGTGTATTTAGAATATTATTAACTTATTATTTAATTTATAACTTTTGAATCTCTATTATAGTCTTTTTCAGAATTATAGAATATTGGATAATAGTGAATAATAGAATATTATATTCGATTATTCGAGATAAAGTATTATAGACTAATAGAATAAGTATTAATCTATCGGGTCTTATAATATTATTAATAGTCTTAAAGGCTATTTGTAATATTATATTCTTATTAATACTCTGGATTTTAATTATAATAATAAAATAAGTATATCGGATCGGATTATAATTTCCAATTAAATTATAGGCCTTTACGAAAACGATTTTAACTTTAATACTTATAGTATTTATATACTAGATAAACTCCTTACTCGTAAACTGCTTTTTGGAATCCGTAATAAACTAGTCGAAAGGGCCTAAATAGATATTAATCTAATACTTTTATAAAATATTCCAAATATAAATTATATTAATATTTTGGAATTACTAATCGGTTTGATATTAAGTGCCTTTATTAATAATATAAAGTATAGATTTACCGGAAATATAAAAAATATTAATAATAATCGAGTAATTAAAATTAATATTATCTTTTAGATTAAACTTGAATTATTTAAATAATTAATTATATTTTTGATAATATTTATAATATTTCGTAAAGTATTCCAAAGTTTCTCTATTAATATTATACTCTATTTATTCGAGTATATTTTATAATCTATTTACTAATAGATAATTAAAATAATAGTATAATTATTATAATTTAATACTTATAAAAAAGTAAAGATTATAATTAAAGGATTTAGTAATAAAACTCTATAATAAAGTATTCTAGAGTAGAAAAGAATAATCAAAATATTATACTACTAGTATATCTCTTTTAGAAGTAATAATATAATTAGTCAAGTTATTAAAATAGATTCTTAATTTATTCATATCCTCTAGACTGAATAGGAATAGTATTTTTATAAATATAATATGAAATTCTACTTGTCTAATTGGAGTTTTTACCTTTATGAAATCAATTGAGATATTGTCACCTATACTGAATTGTATAATTACTTGACCTTTAATGATTTCGTTGAGTATAATATCTCTGTTAGTATATTATAATACCTGGAATTGATCGAAACCAATTGAGTATTTGGATATTCCGATATCAATTACGATTCTGTAAAAGTGACGGGAATCGTATCTAGATATATTTTCTATTACAAAAGTATAAATGTCTTTTACGAGTAGTTTATCAGATTTCAGTATAGGGGTTTTGCCTGTCAGTTAGTAAATAAGTGAAAGGGAATTGAGATTATCTACAAGGGTTAGTACAATTAGGAGGCTTTTAATTAATGTGAATCAATTGGTCTTAGTCTCTTTAGTATTATTAGTATCTACTAGTAGGATTGTAAAAGTACTAGTAATACTATCTAGATCGTCTTTATCTTTATTACTT
Organism: Hyaloscypha hepaticicola; assembly: GCA_002865625.1. Lineage (NCBI taxonomy): Eukaryota > Fungi > Ascomycota > Leotiomycetes > Helotiales > Hyaloscyphaceae > Hyaloscypha > Hyaloscypha hepaticicola. The sequence goes on from KZ613560.1 coordinate 60,725, forward strand.
TCGTCGCTTTTATCTGATTTACTTTCGATTTCGGTAATATACTATAAATAAGTACTATTAAAGCTCTTATCGAAATTACGGGAATTGGTATTTTTGAATTGATAGAGATTCCTGATTCTAAATCGAGTCTTTTCCGTTATCTATTCCTTCGGTATATAATTCCAGGAATAGTAGTCTGGTTTCTTGTAAATAAAGTATAGTTTTATGGGATTAATACGGTTACGGGATCTGGAGGTACTCGCGTGGAATCTTATATAGTTATAGTAATAGTCTCCGTTTCGATAATTATACCTGGAGTTTCTCGAGTAATATTTTCGGTCAGTGAAAAAGGTTTCGTTACTGTATTATTCCTCCTTCTTATATATTATTATCAACGATTAGAGCTTATTAATCAGTTGACCGAGCTCTCTAAGAGGGTTTGCGATTACGTATCGGCATGCCGGTAAGCCTTGACAAGCGGTTACGATTTTATTAAGGAAGAAGTCAATATTATAAAGATTTGGTAAAAGTCCGTATTGTAATTCACGTAGCTCGTTAATTAATAGTTAAACGAGTTCCCATATCGATTTGTCTGGGTGTTTGGTTACTAGAGAGTCTAGAGTGATCGAATTCCACTTATTAAGATTCGAATATTAATATTCAGGGCTTTCGAAAAAGTTCCGGATCCTATTATAGGTATTGATATATATATACTTTAATAATTGGATATTATAGTAGTGGTCTTGTACTAGTCCCTTGAGTATTATAAGGAATACTCTTATAAGGTCTTCTTATAGAAGATTAATATACTAGTATATATCTTCGAAAATAGTGAATTTGTAATCGAAGCTACTATTAGTTCTATTATACTTTATGTCTTGAATATAGATCTTAATCACTTTATTAATAAGTTTTGTACTTAGTATAATTTAAGGAACGAGTGTGGTCTAGAGAACGAATAGTTATTATTCTGGAGGAAATGAGAGTATTATTAATAGTAGTGAAGGAGGTGGATACTGGATCGAGGGTAGGTAAGCTTTATTTGGTAGTGGGGCCTCTTATTCTTGAATCGGTAAAGGTGGAGACTATTCCTGAATCGGTAAGCCGTTATTTTCTGGTAAAGTAGATTCCTGATTCGACTATTCGACCGGTTCAAAAAGCTCAATACTATTCAAGGTAATATTAACCGAAGTTATAGGTCCTATATACAGTTCTGTTCTTACTAGACCTGGCTTGAGGATAATATTATTAGTTTATATATACTATTCCTCTTTCTCAAGAATATTAAGGAATACTTAAGGAATAGAAACGCGGTTATTATTCTATTCTATATAGATATTATCTAATCGAAAATAATATTATAGTTTATATTATATATTATACTTTATTCTATTAAAGGTTATAATAGTAAAGTTTTTGAAGTCCTCCCTATACAATTCCCAAAGGTATTTGTTAGTAATCCTATCGCGATTATATAAGTGAATTATAATATTAATATATTCAGTAAAATCCTTATCCGTTATAGTCCTTGACTATTATATTCCCTTATTCCATTTCTCAATCCGGGCCTTCCAGTTAATATCCTCTATACTAAATCACAGTACTTGAAGAGATTTAGATACTGGATTGAGTATATCTAGAATATTAGGAAGAGAGTATTAGTTTATAGATAGTAAACTCCTCTAGAGAACTAGAGGCCTTTTAACTATTATCTAGGAATATCCTTTTCCCGGGTATTTTCAATTCCTAAAGGGTTTAATATCCGGTTTTATAGATTATTTATTATAATATATAAGTATAATCTTCGAGAATATCGAGTTATAGTTAATGGGGAGAAGAGGAAGAGGGAGAAGAGATAAAGAGATAGAAAGAAATACTATAATCGTGATTAGTATACTTATCGAGTATTTTTTGTAATATTCGAAGTTCGAGATAGATTAAGGAAATACTATAAGGATTCAGTTTCGTGAAGAGAGGATAAAGGTTCGTGTTTTCGAGAAGGTTCGAGGAGTAGATTGATTTTCGAAATAGAGAGTGATTATTATTAATCAGGAATAGTTTTTACCTTTCAGTTACCAGGCGCTTCCAGACTACTTATTAACTTGACAAGAAAGAGTATCTTTTTCTTAGACTGCCGGGTACTTCCAGAGTCGATTTTATACTAGTTTCTCTTTTTAATAAAGAAGTATAGTTTAGTTCCAGACTGCCGGGTACCTGTAATATTACTAAATACTCCTAGAAGACAAAGTTCTATTCCAGACTGCCGGGTGCCTATAATATTATTAAATTCTTCTCTAATCTATATATATAAATTGATTAGTGTCAGTCTACCGATAATATATAATAATTATTATATATTCGTGAGAATGCTAATTATATAAAGTGATAATTAATTAAGGAGAGAAAAGGTTAATAATACCGTGATATTATTAACTCATTCTCGGAAACTAATTAAGTCTAATCGGGACTAGCTACGGGGACTTGAGCGCGGTTGGCCGTGCTGTCACATGACAACGCCACGTGACCAGCGTAATTACAGTGTAGTTATATTAATATTTATATTATAACTTTTTATATAAGTTTATTTATTCGTATTTTATTATTAATCCTCTTGATCGAAAATTCGATTTTAATCTTTAATATCTTATTAATATTTAAGATTAAAAGAGTTTTTTAAAGTCGAGAGTATAACTTCTCGAGAAATAATAATCTTTTAAATAAAGAAATAAAAGGATATAAGTTTAAAGATTATATAAGTCTTTACTCTTATATATTAAAAAGAAAATTAAAATAATTTAATTATTTATAATTAAGGATTAAATTATGAGAATTAAAGTTAAGGACTAATAAAGGAATATTATATTATTATTAATTATTAATAATAAAATATAATTATAAGATATAAATAAATTTTTTTTTTAAATTTATTATTATATTCTTTAATTCCGAGAAGTTTAAACAAATATTAAAATTTGAATTTAAAGAAAATAATAATATTTATAATAAAGAGAATATTAATAAAAGCGAAATTATTTATTTTAAAATTAATAAAGAAAAGATATTAATTAAGTATTTATTAAAAGATAAAATATAAAATATAATAAAGTACTTTTTAATTATTAATTAATTCAAGTTAATCTTTATAAAATCAATTTCAATTTTATTTAAAAAGGAGTCTTTTCTTAAATATTTTCGTTTTTTGATATATTTTTAATATTAATAATTTTCTTTATTTCTTTTATTTCCTTAATATTAATTATATATTTTAATAATAAATAATTATAAATAATATAATTTGATTAAAAATAATTATAATAAATTAAAAGAATAAAAGTTTTTTTTTTAATAATAAAGTCTTTAATACTTGAGATTATTTTAATTAATATAAAAGATTATTAAATTATAATAAAGAATTAAGAAATAATAATTATAAAAAATAAAATTATATTAAAAGTAATAAAAGTAATAAAAGTCAAAATAATAATTATAATTTAAACTTTAATATATTCGCGAATATTCTTATAATTTTATAAAGTCTTTATTTTAAAATTAATAAATAAAATATAAATCTTAAAAGGTTTTAATATTATAATATTAATTTATAAATTATTTCTAAAAGGGAAATATTAATTTATTATATATCTCGTTTAAATAATTATTAATTTAAATTTAAATTTTATTAATTAAATAAATGAATTTAATCTTAAATTCGTAAAAATTTTAAATCTCATTTATATATATTTTCTTATATTCCCGTTTAGTTTTTTATATATAATAAAGATTAATAGAATATTCTTTAAAATAATTAATTATTTTAATAATTATTTTAAAGGAATTAATAATATTAAATTAATATTAAATATATAAATAATATTATATATTTTTATTAATAATATTAATAATATAATATATACGAATATTCTCATTTATGAAATAATTAATATTAATCTTGAATTTATTAATAATTTAAATATATTAATAATTATAAATCAAATTAATATTATTATTAAATTTTATTAAATTAAAAACTTTAATAAAACGGATTTAATAATACTCACGGACTTTTTATTCAATTAAGGAATGGATTTAAATAAGATTAAATACTTATTTTAAAATTCGATTAATAAAGTATTCTTTAAGAATATTATTTTTATTTATAATATAATTTAAATTATTAATTATATTATTTAAGACTTTATAATCGGTTTAATATTATTTCTTATTTTCGATTTATATAATAATTTAAACTTATTATAAAATAATTATATAAAAGTAAATATCTTTTAAAATAATAGAATTATTTATATAAAATAAATTAATAATAAAATTATTCTTTTAAAATACCGAGTTAATTATAAAAGTATAATTAAGGATTTAAAAATAAAGAATATAACTTTTAAAAGAAATATTAATAAAAGATATTTTAAAAATATTTATAATAAATTGAATTAATAAGAGATTATTTTTTAAAAGTAAATAATTGTTTTTTAAAGGGATATTTAAAAGTCTTCTTAAATAAAAAGAAAGAGTTTAATTTAATATTATAATTTTATAAAAGGAATTTATAAATAAAATATTTATAAAAGAATATTATTTATTAAAAAAATTAAATCAAAGAGAAAAAAAGAAACTCGAGGATTAAATCTTTTTAAATATTTAAATTTCGTTTATAGTCCTTTTTAATTAAATTTAATATTATAAATTTCCTTTAAACTTATATTTATTTTAAGTTTAAATTTATTTATTATATATATAATTTATTATATAATATTAAGAATTTTAAGAATATATAATTAATATAATATTATATAAATTTAAATTATTATACTTTTTTCTTTATAAAAAGTATATTTTATATTAATATATTAATATTAATTTATAAATTTATTAAATATAATTATTTATTTATTTTATATAATTAAAATTAATAATTACTTTAATCTTATAAAAAGTTTATTTAATTTTTTTAATAAATTAAATTTAAAAAGACTTTTTATAATCTTTAAAAAATTTATATTCTTTAATTTAAAATTTAATAATTAATATATATTATATAAATAAAATATAAGAAATTATTATAAGAATTAAATTATATTAATTTATTTAATTAAAAAAATAAAAAAATAAAATAAAATAAATATTAAAATTATATATTTTAAATTTAATAAATTCTTATATAAATATAATAAATATTTTATTAAATGAATTAATAATAATATAATTAAGATTAAATTATATATAATATATTTTTTAAAAATAATATTTATTAATTAATAATTTATTTATTAAATACTTATTAATTAAATAAATAATATTTTTAATTAATTAAAGTATATAAAATAATATTAAATATTATATTATATAATTTTTAATTTAAATTAAATTAATATAATATATTTATTTATAATTATTAATAATATTAAATCTTTTATATAATTTTATAAATATTTTTATTAAAATATTCTTTTTATATTTTAATATATTTATTCTTTTTTATTTTATATTATTATTTTTATTTTATTTTATTTTATATTATTATTTTATATTATTTTTTTATTTTATATTATTATTTTTATTTTAAAACTTTTAAATTATTTTAAATAAATATTAAATAATATAATAAATATTTTAATATTTAAAAAGTTTATTTATAAATTTAATTAATATATCAAAAATACTTATAAGATATATATTATAAAAGTAAATTTAAAAAAACGCGTTTTCTTTAATATTTTTATTACTCGAATTAAATTTTATTTAAAAAGTTTTTAAAGAAATTCTTAAAGAAACTCTTTATTATTTCCAAAAAGTAAAAAAAGTAAATAATAAATATTATACTTAATAATTATATAAAAAGTAAATATTTTTATAATATTTTTTAATATTATTTTAAAAAATTAATATATTTTTTAAATATAATTTATTTTTATTATATATTTAATATATAAATAATATTCTTTAAAGTAAAAATAATTATTATTATTATAATAATATTAATAAAAATCTTATTTCTTATTATTATATTTATATTAATAATAATAAATATAAGAATATTTTAAATAATTATCTTTTTTTTATTTTAAAAATAATAAAACTTTTTTATAAAAGAGATAAAAAAGATTTAATAAATTCTTTAAAAAACCCTTAAACTTTTATTTATATTATTTATATTTATAAGAATTAAAAAATATTTAAATAATAATAAAATAATATTTAAGATTAAAATTAAAAGAGATTAAAAATAAAAATAAAAATATAAAAAATTTAAAGAATTTTAATTTATTTACTTTTAATAATATTAATATTAATTAAAAGATTTTAATTAATCTTAAAATTTATTTCAAGTATATTTATTATATTATAATAAACGCGTTTTTTAATACTTTATAAAATAATAAATTTTAAAATTTTAAATATATTAATTTAAGATTAATTCTTATTTCTTACTTTTATTTAAATACTCTTTAAAATAAAATTATTTATTTATTTAAATATTTTTTTCTTCTTGAATTTTTAATATTATAAATAAAATAATAAAAGAAATAAGTATTTCTTCTCGAATATTTTAAAGATTAAATAAAACTTTAAAGTATTTAAATTTATATTATAATAAATTTTTTATTAATTTATTAATTAATATATTATTTATTAATAAATATATTACTTTAAATACTTTCTTTTAATATTCTTATTTTATTTATATATTTTAAATATTTATATAATAAAGTTTTATAATAATATATTTATTATTCTTAATAATTAATTAAATTATTTATTAATTATATAATATATATAAATTATTATATATAAAAGTTATATAATTCTCTTATATATAATTTGGATTATATATAATAAATAAAATATTTATAAATTATTATATATTTTTAATTTTATAATTAATTATAAATTAATTATATTATTATTATATATTTTATTAAATATAATATATACTAGTTAATATATAAGAAATTATATAATAGGTTTATATATAACTTGGATTATATACTATTAATAAAGTATTTATAAGTGTTTATATACTTTTACTCCTTTGATTAATTATAAATTAATTATATTACTATTATATACTTTATTAAATAAGTATAAAATAGATATATAATTACTTATATATATATAATAAATACTTATTTGAATCTCTTAAAGAGTTTAAAGATTAGTTTTATAATTTATTAATTTTATTAATTTATTATTTATTATTATTTATTTTATAAATTAATCTTTCTATTCTTTAATAAAAAGTAATTTAATAAATAATAATATTAAATTACTATTCTAAAAGTACTATTCCGATATTTAATTAAATTAATAGAATTAATTAAATTATTAATAAGAATAATAAAGGATTATTAAATCCTATTTTTAATAATAGGAAATTTCAAATCCTTATTAATAATTATAATAATAATAATAATAATCCTATTAATAATAATAATAAATTTATTTTTAATATTTAAATTATAATAGTAAAAAATATTAAAATACTTTTAATTTCTAATATTAATTATTTATAAGAAAAAAGACAGGAATTTAATATAATTAATTATTATATTTTAAATCTTTAATAAAAGAAGAATATTCTATAAAAAGACTTGAGATTAATTACTTTTATTAATAATTTATTTATTAATCTAATTTTTATCTTCTTTTAATTTTTAGATTCGAAGAATATTAAACTAAAACAGGAAAACTCTTTTATATTTAGTCTAATAAATATTAATAATTTTAATAATATTATTATTCTAGAATTATAATATAATAAATTTAAAATAGAATTTAATAAAAAGAAGTTTTATAAAATCTGGACTTTTAATATATATTATAAAAAGAATTTAAATAAATAAAAAACCTTTATTTTCTTATAAGAATAAATCTTTAAAATCTAATTATAAATTTATAATAAATATTTAATTTAAGTAAATATTATAATAAATATATTATAGAATAATATTTATAATATTTAAAAGATTATATAAAGACAAAACCCTTTTCTTTATAGAATTTATTAGAAAAGTTTCAAGGCCTTTTTAACTAATATAATTATTATATTTTAAATATATTAATAAAAAGTATTTTAGAATTTTCGAGAATTCTAATAATTAAATAGAAAATTAATCTTTAAATTATATACTCGAATAATTTCTCTTAAAATAAATTAAGAATTATATTTTAAAAGGAATTAAATAAAAACTTTTAATATTATTTTAATAAATAGAAAAGTTAAAAAGTAATTTATTTTTATATTTTATAAAAAGGAAATAAAATCTATAAGATATTAGATTAAATAGATTTAATAAATTAAAAATCTTATTTATTTATAAATAAAGAAAGGAAAAATAAGGAATTCGAATAAGAATAATTCTATTTTAAAAGTATAAAATGAATAGTAATAAGTAATAAGTTAATAGAATTAATAAATTGTGAGACTAGTGAATTTAATATAGAACTAATCTCTAAACCCTTTAAAAGATTCAAGTAAGTATCTGTTATATATATATAAGTGATCACGTGTCTACCCCGCATTTATTCAATAAGACATATAATAATAATATAATTAATTTATAATTAATCGGAGGAGCGAAGGTATATAAGTACCTATAAGTATTTTACTAATAGTATATAATCCAAGTTATATACAGACCTGCCGCGTGATTTCCCACGTGATAGTTAGTATATATTATAATTATTCTCTCCTCTAATAATCTTATCCCCAAGATCTCTTATATTCATTTTAGTAAATTATCTTTATTATTTAGAATAAACTTCTAATTAGTATTAAGGGAATATATAGATTATAATAATAACTAGTATATAGATTATATTTGCATTTTTATAAAATTATTACTAATACTAATTCGCTAGTGAGAAAATGATTAGTAATAAATAAAATAGTAATTATAATATTATATATATTACTTATATATAATATACTCTTATTAATCTAATTGAAAACTATATCCCTTTATACTAAAGTACTATTCTATATCTTAATATTTTTTCTTATTTAATATATTAAATATTCTAAATAACTTTAAAAATAGAAAAATTTATATATAAATAATATATAAATATTTCAAATATTCTAAAGGAAATAAATCTATTCTTTAGAAATCTTTAGAAATTAGTATTATTATAATATATTATATCTAGAATAGAACTAGTATAAATTCGTGAATAATTAATCCAGGTACTTTACTAATACTATTTAAAAACTAAATTATTTTCTATAAAATAATCTTTTTTCCTTAAATTAATAATATAATATTCTATATATTTATATATTCTAATTCCTTCTTCTATTCCTTTTCAAGATTTTCTTTAATTAGATTTTTAATTTAATTTCCAAATTTCCAAAATATTATAATTCTATTAAACTAATTAAAAATAATATAATAATCTTTTAGATACTTTTCTAAAGATTAATTAATATTTTAAATACTTTAAATATTTAATTATTAATTCAAATATATAATATATTTAAATATCTAATTTAAAGAATTATAAATATTATTCTAGTAATAGAAGAAAATATATTCTAGTAAATTCCTTTAAAATTCCTATTTGAATTTCTCAAATTTCTTTAAATTTCTCAAATTTTCAAAAATTAATATAGAAATATTAAATTTCTTATATCTTTTCGGAAATTTACTAGACTTGAGAAAATATAATCGAGATTTAGAAGATATATTTTAATATCTATTCCAGTATATATAAAATTAATATATATAATTTCCGAGATTAGACTTTTAAGAAATAAAAAAATAAGTATAAGATTATTAATTCTTCCTATTATATAAAGACTTCTAGTAAGAATAATCCAGACTTATAGGAAAATATTTCACTAATAAGTTTTTATTATTCTCTCAAATACTTGATTAATATATAATAGGAATTCTATAATATATATAATATGAATATTATATTAATTACTAGTATTTCCAAGAAATTTAAGAAAATATTAATTATAAGTATTTCGAATTCAGAAAATATAATACTTATAATAATTAGAGAATTAATTATAGAAATTCAGGTTTATTATAAAATTTTTATAATTATTATAAATTTATTTTCACTTTCTCTAAATCTTATTTTATTAATACTTTTTATAGAATTATATTATTCCTGAATTAGAAGAGTATATCCCGAAAGAGATTATCTAATATTTTATAAGTATTTGAAATTATTTAATATTTAGAATTTAGTATTTTTCTTTAATAGGAAATAATATTATTAGATTAGAAATTATTTTTTATTTAAAATACCTATAATTGGATTATTTATAATAAATCTCTTCTATTCTTCTTTATAATCTTTTTTCTAAAATATAAATATAATTATTTTATAAATCTTAATAAAATCCTGAAAATCCTTATAAGAAAAAAAAACTCAAGAAAAGAGTATTTCAATTACTATTCAAAATCTTTCTTAATCTACTTAATCCTCTCTTTATTTATAGAGACTGATCTCTTTATCTTAGTGAATTAGAACTTTTTAGTATCTTAAAAGGATTTTGTAAAGTCCCTATTAATTTCAAGTTATAATTTTTATTATATAATTTTAGAAGATTTTTAATATTTTCAAGATTAAGGAAAACGGAAAGTTATATATTATAATTATTCGACCAGGATCTCTATTTGATCAAATACTAGTATTTCTTATATCTATTATTTTATTTATAATTAATAATAACTTTAATTTTCTATTCTTATTCTTTATTATTATTTATAAATTCCGGAAACTCTTTAATAGAATATAGATTAGGGTCTTATCTTTTCTTTATTATATACTCTTTAAAAAGGGAAATATAGAAAGTTAAATATAATCTATTATATAAACTTAAGAGTTTTAATTTATATATAGATTTACTAATATATTTAAGGATTTTGAATGGATTTATGAATTTGAGTATAAGTTTTCCCGGTTTTAATTTGAGATTTTTGATTAATAATATAATCTAGACTCTTTTAGAATAGTATTTCATTAACTAATATTTATTATAATAGATCTCTTAATTATTTTATATATAATTCCAGAACTCTTAAAGCTTTTTCCATTCTTTAAAAAGAATCTCTAGTCTCTTATATATAACTAGTACCTCTCCTTTAATCCTGTCTTTAGGATTTTATAGAAGTTTTAAGTAATAATTATAATATACCTTAAATAGTATATTCTATAAAATCTAATATTTTAAATTATTATATATAAATTCTATAAAAGATAATTTCTCAAATTAATTATTCTTTCAGAAATTATAATAACTTTTCAAATAATATTCAAAAATCTAATTTTATCTTTCTATTTAATTATCTATTTATAAATAGAATATTATATTTAGATATTATTTATATATTAGATAATAATAAAAAGTAAACTAAAAATAACTTATAAATACTATTCCCTGATTAGAAATAATTCTATTAGATATATTAAATAGTGAGAATATATTTTCTTATATAAATTTAATAAATTCCGAAAAGTTAATTATCTTATTATAAATAATATATTTGACTATTTTCGAATATTAATTAATAATAATAAGAATTATATCGAAATTAGGATTTCCTATCGGGTTTTTATATAATAATAAACCTATAATAAAATCTATAAAAATCTTATTTCAAGGTCTTTTAGATTATAATAAACTATTTAATAAACTATATAATATATACTATTTGACTTTAACTCTCTAGTAAATATTATATTCTTTATAGTATATATAAATATTAGTTTCTATATTTTTCTAATATTAGAATCTTTTAAGAAACTCGAGTATCTTCTCGATTTTATAATATTCTACTAAAGAATTATTATAATAAAACTTTATAATTTCTTTATATAATATTAAATCTTCTAATATAATAACTCTTGACTTATATTTAAATAGACTCGAGTTATCTATTATCTAGATTTCCTTTCTATTAGTATTTCTTTTATTAAATCTCTTTTTTATAATATTTTAGTATCGGGAATTATTCCTCTAAATTATTTGAATAATATCTAATAATAGTTTAGATAAAGGAATTAATATTATAATCCTTTTAGTAATTATATATATTCATATTCGTGAAATTAGATATTTGTAATTATCTAATTTAAAGACTCGAGGAAATAAGTCTTTAATATCTTTAAATAATAAGATTAAGAATATTCTCTTTATACTAATATTTGAAATAATACCTTTAAGATATATTCCACTATTTTAATTCTCTTATAAGTAATTTAGATAAAGATCTCTCTATTCTTTATATAATAAATAATCCCCTCGAGTTATAATAAAGATAATAAACTTTATAAATTTATTTTCGAGAAGTGACTTTTTAATAATTTATATAATTACTTAAATTATAATAGTAAAAACTCTTTTGAATTTATTCTAAAAGATCAAGAGTCAAGTTATATTAATAGGACTATTAATATAATCGGAATATTTATTAGATCTATTTATAGGATTTAAAGTACTTTTATAATATATAATCTTAAAGTTATATATTATAAAATATATTACTTAATATATTTAATAATTCTCTAGATACTTTATTTCTATAAAGTATTAAAGGTTTTTATAATTAATAATAATCTTAATTATATATCTAATACCTTTAAAATAATAGTATTAATACTTAAAGACTTTTATAATTATAAGAAGTTCCCTATTATAAATATTATAATTACACTCAATTCTAATAAGTTTCCGGAACCAAAATGCCATCGGATACTAGTATTATTTAATATTATTACTAGTCTTATATTATTATAAAATAGTCTTTATAATTATAAATTTTAATATATTAGTTTCTATTCTAATTTTCTTAAAAGGATTAAAATAGACTAGAATAGATATTAAAATAAATATATTCTTTAAGAATTGAAAACTCTTTTATATTATTTTTATCTATTAGAATAGACCGGTTTTATAATCTTATTCTATATTCTTTAAGAGATTTATAAATCCAAGAATTATATATAAATACTAATAAATAAATTTATAATAGAAATTTATAAATCCAAGAAAAATTTAAATATTATAAAATAATTCTGATTTAGACTATTTAATAATATTATAGATTTATTCAAGGTTTACTTAAATATCTTTTATATTAATAAGGAATCCGAGAAACTTAATCTTCTTAATATTAAATTTATATTTATTTAATTTATAAAATAGATTATTTTTATATAATCTAGTAAATATCTAATAGATATAATTATAGTATTTATCTTTATTTCGTGAATATATAAGGATATTATCTAAATATATTATTACGAAATAGTCTAATAGATTAACTAGAATTATATTAATATATACTTGAAATATTACTAATATATTTACTAATTTAAAAGATATTACTAGATATTTAAAATATTTATAATAGGTTTTCAATATTATTTTTCACTTATAATTATTATATATATATATATAATAATAAATATCCTTAAGATTAAATTTAATAAAAATTTTAACTTTTACTAATTTATTAAAAGTCTTATTAATAAGGGGAAAAGAGTATTAATTCTTTATTATAACTTTATTAAGTCTATAATAATTAATATAAAATCAAAAACCTTTATTTTTCTTTAGAATAAAGAAAATAAAAACTTTAATAAAACTTATACTAAACCTAATCTAATACTTATAAATTATATTCTATAAGTATAAATATAATATCTTTAATTAGACTTTTAATAAATTATATAAGGGATTATAAGAAATTGATTTATTTATATTAATCGAATATTTAATATCTCTCAAATTAGAGAATTCTAATATTTTATTAGAATTAAAATAATCTGATATATTATAATTAGACTCTCGGAAATATAATAGTATTTCCGAGACTCTTTAATAGAGAGTATTAATCTAATATATAATTATATTAAGACTATTATAATCAGAATTATATAATAATACAAATATCTGGAAATTATTATAAAGATATAATTTCTAATTTCTCGAATAATTATATTCGCTTTTTATTACAAATAATACTTGAGATTTAATATCTAATAGATTATTAAACTCTTTATTAAACTCTTTTGAAATAAGGATTTTAATATTATTAGATTATATTAGAATATAGACTTATCTTTTTTTAATATAATTAATATATTATATAATAGTTTTCTTATAAAATTCTATATTAAAAATAAGATAGTAAATATTAATATTCTTATAATTATAAAACCGGAATTTGAATAAATATATTTTATTATAATTATCTATAATAAAAACCTCAAGATTATAAATTTAATAAACTTTAAATTTATTATTATAAAAGATTATAAATTTTTAATTATATTTAATTAAGAGTATAAATCCCTTATTCTAAATCTATTTATTATTAAGGAAATTATAATCTATTCTCGTATTTCTTAATCTGATAAATATCTTAAAAGTACTTATTTCAAGTTAAATTAATTAAATATAAATTATTATATAAATAAATATACCTTTTTTATCAGGACTATAATTATTAATATTTAAGACTTGGCCTTCCCTTTTCCCGAGTTCTTTATAGGATTTAAATATAATTATTCTTCTTGAATAATCTGGTTTATTTATTATTAAAAACTCCGGGAATTCTCTTAAATCTTTACTTTTTCAGAATTTTATTTTATTTATTTATTATATTTAAAATATCTCTTACTATTTATATAATATTCTTTTTAATTATAAATATAATAGATTATATTAATAAAGGAATTAGATCTGGAAAGGAATCTGGAAAGTCTAGAATTATTATTAGATATATTATTATAATATAATCTGGACTTTTCCTTTTTCTTTTAATATTCCTGGAAATTTGAATTTCCAGTTCTAGAATCTTTTAAAATAGAATTATTCTTATTCGAATTCTTTATTTTTCTTTTCTTTATTTATAAATAAATAAGGTTTTTAATCTATTAAATTTATTTAATCTAATATTTTATAGATTTTATTTCTTTTCTATAAAATATAGAAATAAATTACTTTTTAATCTCTTTATCTATTAAAGTAATATTAAGGATTCTTATCCGATTCCTTTTAGAATATAGTTCTTGATCTATTTTAAGAAAAATTATTCGAGTATATAACTCGAAGACTGATTCTTTATTTAATTATTAGAGTTCTTAAAAGCCCTGAAATACTTCTTATTAATATATTTAAGATATAATAATTATATTAATCAAAAAGGCCTTAAAACTTTTCTAATAAATTCTATAAAGAGGAGGGCTTTATTTTTATATAATCTTTTAGATATTATAAATATTATTCTATAATATACTTATTATAATATTTACTTAAATTAAATGTTTATTATAAGTCTATAATTGGATCTTAAAGACCTATTCCTAAAAGGAAATAAAGATTTTCTATTTATTTAGATTTTTTCTATAATATATATTAAGAGTCCGGACCTTATAGGACTTTTTCCTATTAAATTCTATTTTGAACTCATTATATTATAGTTCTAGAATAATAGTATTATTAAAATTATTAATATTTATTAGATCAGATATAAAAGAACTTTTCTATTCCAGTCTAATATTCTTTAAATTCAAGAGTCGGAAGAAGATAAAAGTCAGATTAATAAATGAATTATTAATAGAAATGACTAATCTCAAGTCTTCTTATAGAATATTCTTCTTCTATTAAAGATCCAAAATATAATAGTTAATTATATTAACTTCTTGTCTTTTTTCTTATAAATAATTAATATCAGAAATTAAAAATACTTTAATATTTTTTATTATTATAATTTGAATATTAAGAGTAAACTTATTATTATTATTAATAGGATTATTATTATTACTATTATAATTATTAATAAGAGTTTGGGATTCTCTATTATTAAGAATAAGATTTAATAATCTTTTACTATTTCTATTAATAATTTAGTTAATTCTATTAGTTTAATTAAATACCGGAATAGTACTTTTGGAATAGTAGTTTAATATTACTATTTATCAAATTACCTCTTATTAAAGAATAGAGAGATTAATTTATAAAATAGATAATAATAGATAATAAATTAATAGAATTAATGAATTGTAAAACCAGTGGATTCAGTATAGAATTAATCTCTGAATCCCCTAAGAGATTCAGATGAATATCCGCTATATATATATAAGTAGTCACGTGTCTACCCTGCACTTATTTAGCAAAATGTATAATAGTAATATAATTGATTTATAATTAATCGGAGGAATGAAGGTATATAGGCACCTATAAGCACCTCGCTAATAGTGTATAATCCAAATCATATACAGACCTGTCGCGTGATTTCCCACGTGACAGTCAGTACATATTATAAAAAGATTCTAGAATTGGAAATTTAAATTTCTAGAAATATTAAAAGAAAAAGGAAAAGTCTAGATTATATTATAATAATATATTTAATAATAATTTTAGATCTTTTAAATTCCTTTTCAGATTTAATTTCTTTATTAATATAATTTATTATATTTATAATTAGAAAAAATATTATATAAATAATAAAAAATATTCTAAATATAATAAATAAATAAAATAGAATTCTAAAAAAGTAAAAGTTTAAAAGGATTTTCGAAATCTTTAATAATAAATAAATCAGATTATTTAAAAAGAATAATTATATTTAAATCTTATAAAAAACTTAAAAAAAGGAAAAGTCAAGTTTTAAATATTAATAATTATAATTCTAATAAAAAAAGTATATTTATTTATATAATAATTTATATTTAATTAATTTAATCTAAAATAGATATTTTTAAAATATTTATTAGATTAAGAAATATAAGAATAAATTATAATTTCTTTAATAATAAATAAATTTAAAGTAAAGGATTTATATTTTTAATTAAATATAATTAAGATTTTATAATCTTTTATAATAATAAATTTAAAGTTTATTAAATTTATAATCTTGAAGTTTTTATTATAAATAATTATAATAAAATATATTTATTCAAATTTCGATTTTATAATTATAAGAATATTAATATTTATTATCTTATTTTTAATATAGAATTTTATAAGAAAATTATTATATAATATATTAATTATATTAAAAAAAAAAATTATATTTTAATATAATTTAATAATATTAAAATTCTTATTTTAAAAGAATTTAATAAAGAATTTAATAATCTATTAAATATCGAGTTTCAAGTATTATTTATAATAAAAAATAAATATAATTATTTAAGAAATTGAAAATTATATTTTTATAATAGTTTTTAGATATTTATATTATTATATAATTTTAATTATAATAGTTTTAATATAATTATATATTAGATTAATATTCTTTATTAAAGAATTTCGGAAATACTATTATATTTTCGAGAGTCTAATTATAATATATTAAATTATTTTAATTTTAATAAAATATTAGAATTCTTTAATCTAAAAAATATTAAATATTCGATTAATATAAATAGACTAATTCTTTATAATTTCTTATATAATTTATTAGAAGTCTAATTAAAAATATTATATTTATATTTATAGAATATAATTTATAAATATTAAATTAAGTCTAATATAAACTCTATTAGAATCTCTATTTTCTTTATTTCGAAAAAAGATAAAAACTTTTAACTTTATATTAATTATTATAAATTTAATAAGATTATAATAAAAAATTAATATTCTCTTTCTCTTATTAATAAAACTCTTAATAGACTAATAAGAATTAAATTTTTTATTAAATTTAATCTCAAGAATATTTACTATTATATATATATATATATAATAATTATAAATAGAAAATAATATTCAAAATCTATTATAGATATTTTAAATATTTTATAATACTTTTTGAATTAGTAAATATATTAATAATATTTCAAGTATATATTAATATAATTCTAATTAATTTATTAAACTATTTTATAATAATATATTTGAATAATATTCTTATATATTTATAAAATAAAAATAAATATTATAATTATATTTATTAAATATTTATTAGATTATATAAAAATAATCTATTTTATAAATTAAATAAATATAAATTTAATATTAAAAAGATTAAGTTTCTTGAATTCTTTATTAATATAGAAAGTATTTGAATAAATTCTAAATAAATCTATAATATTATTAGATAGTCCAAACTAGAATTATTCTATAATATTTAAGTTTTTTTTAGATTTATAAACTTCTATTATAGATTTATTTATTAGTACTTATATATAATCCTTAAATTTATAAATCTTTTAAAAAGTATAGAATGAGATTATAAAACCAGTCTATTCTAATAGATAAAAATAATATAAAAGAGTTTTTAATTCTTAAAAGATATATTCACTTTAATATTTATTCTAGTCTATTTTGACTTTTTTAAAAAGATTAGAATAGAAATTAATATATTAAAATTTGCGATTATAAGAATTATTTTATAATAATATAAGATTAATAATAATATTAAATAATACTAATATCTAATAGTATTTTAATTCCGGAAACTTATCAGAATTAAATATAATTATAATACCTATAATAGGGAATTTCTTATTATTATAAAAGTCTTTAAATATTAATATTATTATTTTAAAAATATTAAATATATAATCAAGATTATTACTAATTATAAAAACCTTTAATACTTTATAAAAATAAAATACTTAAAGAATTATTAAATATATTAAATAATATATTTTATAATATATAATTTTGAGATTATATATTATAAAAATATCTCAAATTCTATAAATAGATTTAATAAATACTTTAATTATATTAATAATCCTATTAATATAATTTAACTTTTAATCTTTTAGAATAAATTTAAAAGAACTTTTATTATTATAATTTAAATAATTATATAAATTATTAAAAAGTTACTTTTTCAAAATGAATTTATAAAATTCATTATCTCTATTATAATTCGAGAAGATTATTTATTATATAAAGAATAGAAAGATCTTTATTTAGATTATTTATAAGAGAATTAAAATAATAGAATATATTTTAAAAGTATTATTTCAAATACTAGTATAAAAAGGATATTCTTAATCTTATTATTTAAAGATATTAAAGACTTATTTCCTCGAGTCTTCGAATTAAATAATTATAAATATCTAATTTTATAAATATAAATATATATAATTACTAAAAGGATTATAATATTAATTCCTTTATCTAAACTATTATTAGAGATTATCCAGATAATTTAAAGAAATAATTCCCGATATTAAAATATTATAAAAAAGAGATTTAGTAAAAGAAATACTAATAGAAAAGAAATCTAAATAATAAATAACTCGAGTCTATTTAGATATAAATTAAAAGTTATTATATTAGAGAATCTAATATTATATAAAAAAATTATAAAACTTTATTATAATAATCCTTTAATAGAATATTATAAAATTAAGAAAATACTCGAATTCTTTAAAAGATTCTAGTATTAGAAAAGTATAAAAATTAATATTTATATATATTATAAAGAATATAATATCTATTAGAAAGTCAAAGTCAAATAGTATATATTATATAATCTATTAAATAATTTATTATAATTTAAAAGGTCCTGAAATGAGATCTTTATAGATTTTATTATAAACTTATTATTATATAAAAATCTAATAAGAAGTCCTGATATCGATATAATTCTTATTATTATTAATTAATACTCGAAAATAATTAGATATATTATTTATAATAAGATAATTAACTTTTCGGAATTTATTAAATTTATATAAGAAAATATATTTTTATTATTTAATATATCTAATAGAATTATCTCTAATCGGGAAATAGTATTTATAAGTTATTTTTA
Source organism: Hyaloscypha hepaticicola (assembly GCA_002865625.1). Lineage (NCBI taxonomy): Eukaryota > Fungi > Ascomycota > Leotiomycetes > Helotiales > Hyaloscyphaceae > Hyaloscypha > Hyaloscypha hepaticicola. The sequence goes on from KZ613560.1 coordinate 80,464, forward strand.
GTCTATTTTCTATTATTATCTAATATATAAATAATACTTAAATATAATATTCTATTTGTAAATAAATAAGTAAATAGAAAGACAAAATCAAATTCTTAAATACTATTTGAAAAGTTATTATAATCTTTAAAAGAATAATTAATTTAAGAAATTATCTTTTATAAAGTTTATATATAATAATTTAAAATATTAGATTTTATAAAATATACTATTTAAAATATATTATAATTATTATCCGAAACTTTTATAGAATCCTGAAAATAAGATTAAAGGAAAAGTATTAGTTATATATAAGAGACTAGAGATTCTTTTTAAAAAATAGAAAAAGCTTTAAGAGTTTTAGAATTATATATAAAATAATCAAGAGACTTATTATAATAGATATTAATTAATAAAATACTATTCTAAAGAAATCTAAATTATATTATTAATCAAAAATCTCAAATTAAAATCGGGAAAACTTATATTCAAATTTATAAATCTATTTAAGATCCTTAAATATATTAGTAAATTTATATATAAATTAGAATTTCTAAATTTATATAATAGATTATATTTAACTTTCTATATTTCTTTCTTTAAAGAATATATAATAAAGAAAAAACAGGATCCCGATTTATATTTTATTAAAGAGTTTCCGGAATTTATAAATAATAATAAAAAATAAGAATAGAAAATTAAAATTATTATTAATTATAAATAAGATAATAGATATAAAAAGTATTAGTATTTAATTAAATGAAAATTCTAATCAAATAATTATAATATATAATTTTCTATTTTCCTTAATCTTGAAAATATTAAAGATTTTTTAAAATTATATAATAAAAATTATAATTTGAAATTAATAAGAATCTTATAATATTCTTTTAAAATACTAAAAAACTCTAATTCACTAAAATAAAGAGATTAATCTCTATAAATAAAAAGATAATTAAATAGATTAAAAAAGATTCTAAATAGTAATTGAAATACTCTTTCTTTGAGTTTTTTTTTCTTATAAGAATTTTTAGAATTTTATTAAAACTTATAAAATAATTATATTTATATCTTAAAAGAAAGATTATAAAAAAGAATAGAAGAAATTTATTATAAATAATCCAATTACAAATATCTTAAATAAAAAATAATTTTCAATTTAATAATATTATTTTTTATTAAAGAAAAATACTAAATTCCAAATACTAAATAATCTTAAATACTTATAAAGTATTAGATAATCTTTTTCGGAATATACTTTTCTAATTCGAGAATAATATAATTCTATAAAAAGTATTAATAAAATAAGATTTAGAGAGAATGGAAATGAATTTATAATTATTATATAGTTTTATAATAAGTCCGAATTTCTATAATTAATTCTTTAATTATAATAATTATTATATTATTCGAATTCGAGATATTTATTATTAATAATTTCTTGAATTTCTTAAAAATATTAATAATTAATATAATACTTATATTATATACTTTATAATACTTCTATTATAAATTAGTTAAAGACTTTAAAAGATAATAAAAACTTATTTTAAGAATACCGGTTTATAAATCCAATTCTTTATATATAATTATTATATAATAAAAAGAATTAATAAATTTATTAATTCTTTTCTATTCTTTTTAGATCTAGAACTAGGAATTATTAATATCTTTCTTATATATTATATAAATTTCTAAATATATATTAAAGAATATTTTCTATTTATTAATCTAATCTTTCTAGATTTAATAAATTTCTAAAAGAGTATATAGAATTTAATATTTTTATATTAATTTTTAAAAATTTAAATAATTTTTGGAAAATTCAAAGAAATTTGAGAAATTTAAATAGAAATCTTAAAGGAATTTATTAGAATATATTTTCCTTTATTACTAGAATAATATTTATAATTCTTTAAATTAGATATTTAAATATATTATATATTTGGATTAATAATTAAATATTTAAAATATTTGAAATATTAGTTAATTTTTAAAAAGATATCTAAAAGATTATTATATTATTTTTAATTAATTTAATAAAATTATAATATTTTGGAAATTTGAAAATTAAATTAAAAATCTAATTAAAGAAAGTCTTGAAAAAGAATAAAAGAAAAAACTAGAAAATATAAGTATATAAAATATTATATTATTAATTTAAAGAAAAAAGTTTATTTTATAGGAAATAATTTAATTCTTAAATAATACTAGTAAAGTATCTAGATTAATTATTTATAAATCTATACTAGTTCTATTCCGGATATAATATATTATAATAATACTAATTCCTAAAGACTTCTAAAGAATAGGTTTATTTCCTTTAGAATATTTAGAATTTTTATATATTATTTATATATAAATTTTTCTATTTTTAAAATTATTTAAAATATCTAATATATTAAATGAAAAGAAGTATTAAGACATAGAATAATACTTTAATATAAAAGGATATAATTCTCAATTAGACTAATAAGAGTATATTATATATAAATAATATATATAATATTATAATTATTATTTTATTTACTATTAATCACTTTCCTATTAGCGAATTAATACTAATAATAATTTTATAAAAATATAAATATAATCTATATATTAATTATTATTATAATCTATATATTCCCTTAATATTAACTAGAAACTTATTTTAAATAATAGAAATAATTTATTAAAATAAATATAAGAGATTTTAAAGATAAGATTATTAAAAGGGGGAATAATTATAATATATACTGACTGTCACGTGAGAAATCACATAGTAGGTTTATATATAACTTGGATTATATACTATTAATAAAATATTTATAAATATTTATATACTTTTATTCCTTTAATTAATTATAAATTAATTATATTACTATTATATACCTTATTGAATAAGTATAGGGTAAACACGTGATCACTTATATATATATAACGGATACTCATTTGAACCTTTTAGGGAATTCAAAGATTAGTTTTATACTAAATTCACTAGTTTTATAATTCACTGATTCCGTTAATTTATTATCTATTATTATTTATTTTATATTAAATAAGAATAAAGAAATTATATAATTATTTATATATATATAATAAATCTTTACTTAAATCTCTTATAAAGTTTAAAGATTAATTTTATATTAAATTTATTAATCTTATAATTTATTAATTTTATTAATTTATTATTTATTATTATTTATTTTATAAATTATTATAAAAAATAATTTAAAACTTATTAAAGTTTAAATATAAATATTTAAATAATTATTTAAATATTATAAACTCTTTTATAATAAAAAATACTTTAAATATTTTTATTTTAATTAAGGAAATTATTATAATTATTTAATAAGTAATTTTTTATTAAATTAAATTATTAAATAATAAAATAATATATTCTTGAAATAAATATTTTATATTTATATTATTTATAAAAGAAATATTAAATATAATTTATAATTATATTTTCTTATATTTAATATTATATTAAATTATTAAATATTTAAAACTTAAATTTATAAGGAATTAAAAGAATATTAAAATTATAAAAATTATATTTAATCGAATTATAATAATAATATTAAATATTAAATTAATTTTCTCTTAATACTTTTTAATTTAATATTTTAAAATTTATTTATTATATTTTTTAAATTCGAGATTTAATAATAATATATTCGAATACTTCTTATTAATTAATTTAAATTTCTTTATAATCTTTTTAATATAAGTATTATAAATATATAATATTTTTCGAATTATTTAATTCTTTATTATTTTATATTTCTTATATTATATAATTTATATATTTCTTTAATTAATTTAATAATTTTAATAATAATTTATATATAATTAATAATCCCTTTAAACTTTAAATAATATTAATAAATATATTTATTATATTAAATTATTTTATTTTAAAATTAAAATAAATTATTATTATATAAATAATTTAAAATAAATATATTATTAATATAATTATATATATTAATAAGATTATAAACTCTTTTTATAAATTATTATAAATTTTAATATATAAATAATACTTTATTAAAAAAATTTAATATTTATTTTATATATAAATATTCACTTTAAAAGTAATAATAAACTTTTTTATTTAATTAAAATATTTAATATAATTTATTAATATTCCTTAACTTTTAAATTTCTTAATTCAAATATATAATTTATTTTAAACTTTATTTCAAATATATATTTTTTAAAATCTTTTTATTATTTTAATATAAATAAAAGTTTATTTTAATAAATATATTAATTTATTTTATTCTCGTGAATATTATACTTTAAATAAGTTTTTTAAAGAATTAATATAATTATTATATTATTATTCTTTATTTTATTAAAATTATTATTAAATTTTTTATTTTAATTATATATTTTATTTTAATTATTATAAGTTTTTAATAAAAGTCTTTTAATATATTTCCTTTTAAATTTTATAATTAATTCTTTATTCACTTAATCTCGAGTTTTAAATTCTTTATTATTTAATTACTCGTTTTAAATATTATTAATTAAAAATAAAAGTGAATTTTATACTCGATTTTAATTTAATAAATATTCTTTAATATTTTATTAAATAATTAATATTTTAAACTTTAAAGTATTTTTAAGGATTATAAATCTTATTCTTTAAATAAATATATCTTTTATTCTTAAATTATATTCTTATAAAATACTCGAGTATTATATATATAAATCTTATTTTAATTTAATTTAAAGTTAATTATAATTTATATAATAAATATAAGATTATATTATTTAAAATAATTTCAAAATTACAAATCGAGTATTTTATTTAATAAATATTAATTATATAAATAAATTATTATAAATATTATTTCTAATTAAAGTTTTTTAAAAGTCTTATTAATTACTTTTTATTTAATTTATTTAAATTTATTATTAAATTTATAAATATAAAATAAAAAAAGTTTAAATTTAATATTCTCTTTTATATATTAATATTTATAAATAATATTCTTTTATATAATAATAATTACTTTTTCTTAATTATATTTTATTTTATATATTAAAAGATTATATTATTATTTTATTTAATATTTAAAATTTTATATAATATTAAAAACTTATTCTTCTTTTTTATTCGAGAATAAGAATATAAAAAACTTTTTATTAAATTTATTTTTAATTATAAGTAATTAATTTAAATTATTATATATAATTAAATAATCGAATAAGTTTTAAATAATTATTTAAAAGAGTCTTAAAGACTTCTTTTTAAATACTCGTTTTGAGATTATTTATTTAATATATAATTATATATAATATATATATATTATTTTATTTAATTTTATAATTTATATATTTTTTATATAATATACGAGATTTTAAAGTATTTAAAACTTTAAATACTTTATTTATATATATTACTTTTCCTTTATATTATTTTATAATTAAAAGTATTTTTTACTTTTCTTAAAAGACTTTTTAATTTTTTATTTAAATATAAAATATATAAATATATTATTTATATTAATTAAAATAATAAATAAAATATTTAAATAAATTAAAAGTAATTTATATTTAATAAAAATAATATTATATAAATAAATTATATTTAATAATATAATACTTTTATATTTATTCTTAAATTTTAATATTTTAATATATTTATAATATTATATTTTCCTTTTATATAAGAGAGTTTTTAATATAATATTTATATAAAAACCTTTTATAATTATTATATTATTTAAAATAAAATAAATTTTATTCTTTTTCTTATTTAAAATACTTTTAATTATATAAATATTATAATTAAATATTAAAAGACTTAAACTTTTTATTTTAATTATATATTTTAAATATTTTAAAATAATTAATTTTTTATTAAATAAACGAATATTATTTATTATATATATTATCGCATGTCAAAAAGCGCTCTTTTTAGTATGAAATTGGGGGGGTCTATAGACTGTATATATAGGGGCTCGGAGAGCCCCTGACATCAGGTGATTTGGAGGCCAGGGGGGTACCCCTGGTGTATAACACAGTCCCCAGGTCGTCAAGTGAGCTTTAAAGCGTACTGACGGCCTGAGAAGAGTACTGTAATTAAATACAAAAACGAGTTTGATTCCTTTAATTAGAGGCTCATAACATAAGGAAAGTGGCTAAAGAGTCTACTTGCCAAACTGGCAGATCAAATAACCCTGAAATACTCTACTTTCGTGCTCTGTAATAAGGATCTGCACTTTGCTTTAATATATTATATATTCTCAGCTTACTTGAAATACTCGTCCCTGACCGAGTACTTGTTTTCAGGCCTTCGGTATTCCAGGTATAACCCTCCTATACCCATTCCTATTCCTTTATCCCTATTCTCCTTCTCGTTTTTTATCCTTTACTTACTAATACCTCTATAAACGTCTATAATAGTTTTGCCTTACTACTATAATCCCACTAATATTCCCTTCAGTATTCCGTTAACGTGTCTTGGCAGGACGATTACGAGCTCTTGCGTTTATATACTATTACTATACTTCGCTCCACTTGGAAAGGTTACAGATTAACGGGATATATACAGGATACGGCTGGTTATGGTCATTAACGTGAAGTATATACCTGTATTGTTATAGGGCTTGTTATTAAGAGGGGAGCTCGTTGTAAAGAGCTTGGAGATATATGCCTATATTGTTATAGGGCTTGATTGAGGAGCTTGTCGAATTGAACTGGTATGAGAGGTATACCAGTGTACTCAGGAATACCGCTAACGTTTCGTTGTACCTACGTTACCGCAAGGCTTATTTTGGTGTCTATATTATTGTAGGGCTTACTTGAGGAGCTTGTCGAATCGTGAGCTTGAATTGAGGTTTGCTGTACAGTACACTCGTGCGCCCGTACGGTCTTGTTGTGGAAGGATAGCCAGCGAAGGCCTCCGACCGTTGGATACCTGTATCGTTACAGGGCTTGCTTTGGTGCCTATATTATTGCAGGGCTTTCGTGAGCTTATCGAATCGTAAGTTCAATTGAGGTATACTGTACAGTACGCTCGTGCGCCCGTACGGTTATTATTGTGGAAGGAGAGCCAACGAAGGCCTCCGACCGGTGGGAATACCTGTATGTCCGCAGGGTTTCAGGAGAGTAGCTCGTCGAATTGTGAGTATCAATTGAGGTATTATACTTCCTTAATAAGTAAGGAGAGCGGAGAGCGTTCCTAAGTGCTACACTGTCACGTAATGGACTTGCGATAACCGGGACTTATAACTGTCGCATGTCAAAAAGCACTCTATTAAGCATGAAATTGGGGGGGTCTATGGACTGTATATATAGGGGCTTGGAGAGCCCCTGACATCAGGTGATTTAGAAGCCAGGGGGGTACCCCTGGCGTGCGACATATATTATATTATAATTATTTAATAATAAATTCTTTAAAAGTAAATATTTTAAAAAGTTTAATATTAAATATTCTTAAAATAAGATTAAGATTAAATATTATAATATTAAAATTCTTATTTAAAACTTTTAATTAATTTCTTATTTTCTTTAAACTTTTATTATTATTAATTATTATTTTCTTTTAAATTTTAATTTTATACTTTTTTTCGAGTTTAATTTAAAGGTTTTTTCATTTTAATATAAATAATACTTTTTTAATTTTAATATAATATTCTTTTAAAAACTCGTATTTAAACAAGTGAATATTAAAATCAATAATAATAAATTTTAATCGAGTATAATTTTATAATTTTTAAAAATATTATTTTTTAATATAAGGATTATAAGAATATTCTTAATATTTTAATTTATTCTTGAATTTATTCTTAAATCTTTTAATTTTTTTTAAATCGGTTTAATATTTAAGAAAAGTATTTTAATATTTATTAAATATTATTAAAATTAAAAGATTAATTCTCAATTTTACTTTTAAATTCTTATAAATTATATATAAAAAGAAGATTTTATATTTATTAAAATCGAGTATAATATATAAATCTTTTAAATTTCAATATTATAAAATTTAATATTCTTATAAATTAAATATTATTTAAAATATTAATACTTTTAATTTATTATTCTTTTATAATTATTAAAAATAATCTTTTAATATATTTTATAAATAATCGAGAAAATTATTATATTTAAGAGAATATATTAATATTTAAAGAAATAAAGAATCTTTTAAATAAATATATTTTAATTAAAAAGAGTATTTAAAACCTTTTTAATAAAATACTTATTTAAGTTTAAAGAATAATAATTATAATTACTTATATATTAATATTAATAATTTTTATAAATTAAATAAGAAAATAGTTTTATTATTTAAAATAAATTTTATAAATATTTAATATAATAATATAATATTAAAAAAAGATTATATATTTTATTTTTATATTCTTAAATATAATAAATATAAGTGTTTTAAATTTAATATTTAAGTTTTAAAGACTATTTTTAAGATTTTGAAATATTTATTTATTTATAATAATCTTATAAATAATTATATACTTTTTATTTAACTTTACTTTAAACTTATTAATTATAAATAAAAGTCTTAATAATAAAATATTATATATTAAAGTATTTAAATTTTTAAGATTAATAAAATCTTAAATCTTATTTTCTTAAACTTTTTATTTAATTTAAGATTATTATTTTATATATATATTATTATATATTCTTTAAATTTAAAATCTTTAAATTTTATTATTAATTATTAAATACTTATAATTATATTAAAAGAAGTCGAGAAAATATTAAAGTATATATTTAAAGAATTAAAGAAATATATAATTTATTATATTTTATTTATATTTAAATAAAAGTTTTAATATTTATAAATCGGATTTATAATTAATATATATTATATAAATAAAATATAAATAATTATTATAAAAATCGAATTATATTAATTTATTTAATTAAAAGAAATAAGAAAAAAATAAAATAAATATTAAAATTATATATTTTAAATTTAATAAAATCTTATATAAATATAATAAATATTTTATTATATAAATTAATAATAATATAATTAAGATTAAATTAAAATATAATATATAATATTTTTTTTTAATTTATTAATATAATTATATTATATTAAATATAATAATATATAAAAAATATTTAATAATTTATTATAAAATTATTTTAATTATATTATAATTAAAGGAATAATTCCTATCGTATATTAAACTGAACTATTCCGTGATTATATAAATAATTATTTAAAGAAGAGAAACTTATAAGAAATATTTGAAGAAAGTAAAGGGATTACTATTAAGTAAATTAAGTATCTGAGTGCCAGTCCTTTAGGAATAGTAACTTATAATATAATCTCCAAATATTCTATTCTATAAATATAAAAGAAATAAAATAAAGAGTGATAATAAGAAGCTTATTACTTCTCAAGAGTATAAGAGACTATTATTCCAATAAACATTTCAAAATAGACTATTCAAGATTTCAAAAAAGGAATATCTAGTCCCGAATATCTTTATAAGTCCAAGGTATTTAAAATAAATAAAATAGGGAATTTATTACTTCCCGAGAATATAAGAGACTATTATCTTAATAGATATTTTAGAATAGACTATTTAAGACTCCAAAAAACAGACCGATTCTAGTCCCGAATATCTTTATAAGTTTAAGATAAATTAATCAGATTATATACTTCCCGTTTAGTATTTTAATATTCCTTCTAGTAATCTCACTCTTTTTTTAATTACTTATCCTATCCTCTTAAGATATTCGCGAATCTTATTATATAATTTCAAAGTATAATACTCGTGAATAGTCTATAGTTAAACTTCGATTAATAGAGGATCTAGAGATTTCACTATTATATCCTTTATAATAAACTCTAAAATGGAATAGTTAAAGGGGATCCAGGAATATCGTTCTATACAAGTTTCTTTATAAAGGTAATAGTAACCAGTAGGGGAACCTGAATGAACTTCAAGTATAGTAAAAACAATATTCCTATTACCTATTCGAAGGGTCTCTTGAATCAAGGCCTCAAAGATCTTTTTATACTATTCGAGTATTCAAACCGACTTACTTAGTATATTAGTCTTAATAATAAGAATAAGCTATTAGCCAGTCCAAGTCAGGAGGAACTTGTAATTCACTATTTGTAAGGAGTCCTTAACCACCAGGAAACTTTTAATTTCCGGGATATAATAGATCTATACTCGTGCAAGTACTTGAAACCAGTCCGTAATCCAAACCTTCAGGTTAATTGAGCCAATCCTTTCACACTCGAGTATCCTTTTATAGTCCTCCCTGACCTTCTCCCTGGTATTCTCTTCTAATAACTGAAATTTATTATAAAGTACTCGTATAATATTTTAAAGAGAGAGATTTTCGTTAGAAATAAGCAATTCAAGGTATAGTACCAGGAGAGTTAATTCTATTATTCGATATATCTAATCCTATATATTCTAGTAACGGGAGCTCTGAGTAGACTAACTAGTCTACTTGATAGTATACTCCTTTAATCGGAACGAATACTCCTTCTTGATATTATCGAACTTGGCGGCCCGGGGGATTCTCGATTTTACTCTCTTCTCTATTTCAGGTCTCGGGTTATTCTTCTATTTAACTAATAGAATATTCTATTCTATATTTAATTCCTTAATCATTTCGTTAATTATAAGAGAGAGAGGAGACTCGTTAAAGAATAAATGAGAAGTAATAAGAGTATCGGGATTAATAAAATACTATATATTTCGGAATATAGAATTAATTTTGAGTTTAGTATACTATTCTAGAAAGTTCCGTTAATTAATAAGATATATATTAGAGATTAGAGAATTCGAAATTATAATAAGATACTCGAGAGTCGTGAAGAGTAAAAGAGTGAAAAAAGGAGTGAAAATATAACCTTTTGATAAAGGTAATATTTATAATAAGAATAATTATAAGAATACTAGAATACTCGTTTTTTATATAAAATATATTAAATAGAGGTATATTAAAACGAGGCCGGGCTCATAACTATTATATATTAAACTGGACTATTCCGTGATTATATAAATAGTTATCTAAAGAAGAGAAGTTTATAAGGAGTATTTGAAGAAAGTAAAGAGATTACTATTAAATAAACTAAACACTTGAACACTAGTCCTTTAAAAATAGTGACTTGTAATAATTCCTTAATCTTTAAATTATTTAATTTCAAGTTTCTTTTAAACTCTTATATATATAATTTATAAACCCTTTTAATTTTATATTTAATAAAATACTTTTTAATATATAATAAATTAATATTTAATTATTTATTATTTTCTTTTTAAAAAAATTCTTTTTATAATCACTTTAATTATATTTTTAAATCGAGTTTAATCTTTTATTTTTATTTTTTATAAAATTAAATTCTTATAATCTTTTTTTAATTTATTTTAAATTTTAAATTCTTTTAAAAAATATTTAATAAATTTATAAATTATTATTATAATATTTCTTTTAAATATAAACTCGATTTTATATATATAAATATTAAAAATATTAAAAGTTAAAATATTTAAAAATAAAGATATTATTAAATAATAATTAAAATACTTTTATTTTTTTTAAATAAATATTTTTAAATAATTTATTAAATATATTTAAATTTATATTTATTTCTTTTTAAATATTATAATTTAATATAAAATTAAATTAAAATATTAAAATAAAAAAGTAAAAGAATAATATATTAAAGAATATAATATTAAAAATGAATTTTAAAAATAATTTAAATATAAAATTATATTAATATATTATAAATTCTTTAATAAATAATAATTTTAAGGATTTTATTATTATAAACTTTAAATGAGATTATAATTTTATAAAATAATAAACATTTTATTATTATATAATTTTTAATTAATATATTTAAATAAAAGATTATAAATATAATTAAATAATTAAAGAATATTTTATTTTATTTTTTATTATTTATTAAAATTTAAATTAAATATTTTTAATATATTATATATAAAATTTTATTTATTTTATTATTATTATAAATAGTTTTTTTTATAATAATAATTTTTATTTTTTAAAATTATATTAAATATAAAATTTATTAATAAAATAAATAAAATTTATATTTAAAATATAAAATATAATAAAATTAATAATAATTTTAATTATAAATTTATTATTTTTAAAAATATATATTTATAATAAAAAATAATATAAATAACTTTAATTAATATATTAATTAATTAAAAAGATATAAGAATTATTTAAAGATTATTTTATTATTTTATTATATATAAATTAAAGTATATAATAAATTTAATTTATTATATTATTCTTTATTTTAAATAAATAAATTTTTAATTATAATTATTAAATCGCGTATATAATTTAATATATTAAATAATATAATTAATAATTTATAAATATATTTTTGAATTTATTTATTAAATACTTTTTATATTAATTTATAATCTAATTGATTTTTCTTAATTCAAGTCTTATATATAATTAATTATAAGATTAAATAATAAATTATTTATATTCTCGTAAATATTATATTTATTTATAAACCGCGATTTATATTATTAAAATTTATAAATTTTATTTTAAAATATAAAAGTTTTTAAATTTAAAAGTCTTTATTTAAATTAATATATTAATTAATATTATTATTTATATATAATTTACACTCGTTTAATTTTAATATTTAAAACTTAAAAATAAAATAAAGTAAATAACTTTAATTATTATATTAATTAATTAAAAAAGTATAAGAATTAATCGAAAATTATTTTATTATTTTATTATTTAAAAATAAAAGTATATAATAAATTTAGTTTATTATAATATTAATATATTAATTTTCTATAATATTTAAAAGATTAATATAAGATTATTATTATTATTATATTAAATTATTAAAATATATATATATTAATATTTATAATAAAATTTAAAAATTCTTTAAAGATTTTAAATAATAAAATTTAATTATTTTAAACTCTTTAATAATTAAATAATTAAATAATATAATATAATAATTTATTTAATTATTAATTAATAATTTATATAAATTATAAAATAAACTTTTATTAAATTTATATAATATTAATTTCTTTTTTAATAAAATTATAATTATTTATTAAAGTTTATTAATATATTAATAATAATATATAAAAATAATAATAATAAAAGTTTTTTTATTAATTAAATATATTATTTAAGAAATTTAATATTATAAATATATATAAAAATAATTATTTTAAAATTTAATAAATAAATTCAAGAAATAATAATAAGATTTTATTAAAGTTTAAGACTTTTAATATTAAACTTTTAAATTCACGAATTTATTTTTTTAAATTTTAAAGATTTTAAAAAATATAAAAGATTATATAAATAAAATAATTTCTTATTATAAATAAGAATTTTATATTTAATTTAAATTATATTCTTTATATATTTATAATTATATAATATTAATTTATTATTTAAAGGAAAATATTTAAATAAAAATAAAATAAAAATATTTTAAATTTAATATAAACTTTATATAATCTTTAATAAATATAAATTTAATAAATCTTATAAATTATTATTATATTATAAAAAAGTATTTTTAATTAATTATATAAAATATAAAAATAATAATAAAAAATATATTAAAATTATAAAAAAGAATATTATTAATTATTTTAATATAATAAAAGAATATAATAATAATATATAATAAATATTTAAAGATATTAAAAAAGAAATATTTATAAAAATAATTTTAAATAAATTTTAATAAAAGGAAATTATAATAATTTATATAATAAAATTTTAATAATTAATTATATATTAAATTTAAGAATTTAATAAAAGATAAAATTATAAAATTAAATAAATTAAATAAATTAAATAAATTAAATAAATTAAATAAATTAAATAAATTATAAGAATTTATTAAAATAATAATTAAATTTAATAATAAAATATAAATAAAAAATAAATTATAATTTAAAGAAATATAATCTATAAGAATTTAAAAAATAATTATATATTATAAAAAAAAGTAAATAAATGAATTTTTTTAATTTATAAAATATTAAAGAATAATTAAAAGAAAAAAATATTTAAATTTAAATTAATAAAAGGATTTTATTTAATAAAGAAAAAATATTTATATTATTAAATTAATAAATTAATTTTAAAAATAATTATAAAAGAAAAAAATATTTTTATAAAAGAAATATTATTAAAGAATAAAGATTTATTTTATAAAATAATAATAATATATTTATAAATTTTTTAAATTAAAAGATATAATAAAAAGTTATTTTTTAAAATAATTAAAAAATTAATTAAAATAAAAGTAATAAAATAAAAACTTATATAATATAATTATTTTATAATAAGAATAAATTCAATTATAAAGAATTTTAAAAAGAATAAATATAAAAATCAATTATTTAAAAGAGAATAAAATATTTATAAATAAATATAAAAGATAAAATATATTTTTATAATAATTATATTCTTTAAAATATAATAATAATAAATAAAGATTTTATAAAAATATTATAAAATTAGTATAAAGATAAAAAATAAAAAATAATTAGTTATTAAAATAAATAAAAGATTAATTAATTAAAAGAAAATTATATTATTATTTAAAAAATATATTTATAAATACTTATAAATATAATAAAAAATATTAAAATTAATCTTTTTATAAAATTTTAAAAAAGTATATATTATTTTTAAAAAAGAGTTTAAATATAAATTTAAAAAAAAATTCACTTTTAAAATAAATATTAAAATAATATTATAAATTTTTAAATATATTTAAAAAGGAAATAAATATTAAAATTTTATTTTAATATAATTAAAAAAAATTAATAAAAGAATTTTTTTTATCTTTTTTATTTATTTATTAAATAATAAAAGAATATATTAATAAGAATTTTAAAAAGAAAATTATTAAACTATTAAATTTATTAATAAAAAGTTTAATATTATATATATTAAAAAAAGACTTTATATTAATTATTAAATATTAAATATATTTATAATAAAAGATTATTATATATTATTATTTATAAATAAATTAAAAAATAAATTTAATTAATATATTTATAATTTATATAAAAATAATATAATAATATATTAAAGATATAAAGAAAATATTAATAATTTTAATAAAAGTTATATTATTATATAAATTAAAGAAATATAAATTTTTAAAATATATAATTACTTTAAAAAGACTTTTTATAAATTTAATTAATATTAATATTATATTTAAATAAAATATATTAATAAATATTAAAAAGATATAATTTTTTTTTTAAATTTATAAACTTTTATAAAAAGTTTATTATAAAGTATTTTATAATTATTATATATAATATATACTAGTTATTATATAAGAAATCACGTGACAAGTCTATATATAACTTGAATTATATACTATTAGTAAAATACTTATAAGTATTTATATACTTTTATTCCTTTAATTAATTATAAATTAATTATATTACTATTATATACTTTATTAAATAAATATAAAATAAATATATAATCACTTATATATATATAATAGATATTCACTTAAATCTTTTAAGAGATTCAGAAATTAATTTTATATTAAATTCACTAGTTTTATAATTCATTAATTCTATTAATTTATTATTTATTATTATCTATTTTATAAACTAATCTCTTTATTCTTTAATAAGAAATAGTTTAATAAATAATAATATTAAATTACTATTCTAAAAGTATTATTCTAGTATTTGATTAAATTAATAGAATAAATTAAATTACTAATAAGAATAATAAAGAATTATTAAATCTTATTTTTAATAATAGGGAATTCTAAACTTCTATTAATAATTATTATTATAATAATAATAATCCTATTAATAATAATAATAAACTTATTTTTAATATTCAAATTATAATAATAAAAGATATTAAAATATTCTTAATTTCTAATATTAACTATTTATAAGAAAAAAGACAGGAAATTAATATAATTAATTATTATATTTTAGATTTTTAATAAAAGAATAATATTCTATAAAAAGATTTGAGATTAACTATTTCTATTAATAATTCATTTACTAATCTGACTTTTACTTTTTCTCGATTCTTGAATTTAGAGAATATTAAACTGAAATAGAAAAGTTCTTTTATATTTAGTCTAATAAATATTAATAATATTAATAATACTATTATTCCAGAATTATAATATAATAAACTTAAAATGGAATTTAATAAAGAGAAATCCTATAAAGTCCGGATTTCTAATATATATTATAGAAAGAATTTAAATAAATAGAGAATTTTTATTTTCTTATAAAAGTAAATTTTCAGAATCTAATTATAAATCTATAATAAATATTTAATTTAAATAAATATTATAATAAGTATATTATAAAATAATATTTATAATATTTAAAAGATTATATAAAAATAAAATCTTTTTCTTTATAGGATTTATTAGAAAAATTTCAAGACCTTTTTAATTAATATAATTATTATATTTCAAATATATTAATAAGAAGTATTTCAGGACTTTCGAGAATTCTAATAATTAAATAAAGAATTAGTTTCCAAATTATATATTTGAATAATTTCTTTTAAAGTAAATTAAGAATTATATTCTAAAAAAAATTAAATAAGGACTTTTAATATTATTTTAATAAATAAAGAGATTAAAAAGTAATTTACTTTTATATTTTATAGAAAAGAAATAAAGTCTATAAAATATTAAATTAAATAGATTTAATAGATTAAAAACTTTATTTATTTATAAATAAAAAAAGAAAAAATAAAAGATTTAAATAAAAGTAATTCTATTTTAAAAGATTCTAGAATTAAAAATTTAAATTTCCAGAAATATTAAAAGAAAAAGAAAAAGTCCAAATTATATTATAATAATATATTTAATAATAATTCTAGATTTTCCAGATTTCTTTTTAGATTTAACTTTTCTATTAATATAATCTATTATATTTATAATTAAAAAAGATATTATATAAATAATAAAAAATATTTTAAATATAATAAATAAATAAAATAGAATTTTAAAAAAGTAAAAATTTAAGAGAATTTCCGGAACTTTTAATAATAAATAAATTAGATTATTTAAAAAGAATAATTATATTTAAATTCTATAAAGGACTTGGAAAAAGAAAAGATTAAATCTTAAATATTAATAATTATAATTCTAATAAAAAAGATATATTTATTTATATAATAATTTATATTTAATTAATTTAATCTAAAATAAATATTTTTAAAATATTTATTAGATTAAGAAATATAAGAATAGATTATAATTTTCTTAATAATAAATAGATTTAGAATAAGGGATTTATATTCTTAATTAAATATAATTAAGAATTTATAATCTTTTATAATAATAAATTTAAAATTTATTAAATTTATAATCTTGAGATTTTTATTATAAATAATTATAATAAAATATATCTATTCAAGTTCCGATTCTATAATTATAAAAATATTAATATTTATTATTTTATTTTTAATATAAAATTTTATAAAAAAATTATTATATAATATATTAATTATATTAAAAAAAATAAACTTATATTCTAGTATAATCTAATAATATTAAAATTCTTATTCTAAAAGAATTTAATAAGAAGTTTAATAATCTATTAAATATCGAGTTTTAAGTATTATTTATAATAAAAAGTAAATATAATTATTTAAGAAATTAGAAATTATATTTTTATAATAGTTTTTAAATATTTATATTATTATATAATTCTAATTATAATAGTTTTAATATAATTATATATTAGATTAATATTCTCTATTAAAGAATTTTAGAAATACTATTATATTTCCGAGAATCTAATTATAATATATTAGATTATTTTAATTTTAATAAAGTATTAGAGTTTCTTGATTTAAAAGATATTAAATATTCGATTAATATAAATAGACTAATTCCTTATAATCTCTTATATAATTTATTAAAAGTCCAATTAGAGATATTATATTTATATTTATAAGATATAATTTATAAATATTAGATTAAGTCTAATATAAATTTTATTAAAATCTCTATTTTCTTTATTTTAAAGAAAAATAGAAATCTTTAATTTTATATTAATTATTGTGAATTTAATAAAGTTATAATAAAGAATCGATATTCTCTTTTCTTTATTAATAAGACTCTTAATAGACTAGTAAAAATCAAAATTTTTATTAAATTTAATTTTAAAGATATTTATTATTATATATATATATATATAATAATTATAAATAGAAAATAGTATTCAGGATCTATTATAGATATTTTAAATATCTTATAATACTTTTTAGATTAGTAAATATATTAGTAATATTTCAAATATATATTAATATAATTCTAATTAATTTATTAGATTATTTTATAATAGTATATTTGAATAATATTTTTATATATTTATAAAATAAAAATAAATATTATAATTATATTTATTAGATATTTATTAAATTATATAAAAATAATCTATTTTATAAATTAAATAAATATAAGTTTAATATTAAAGAGATTAAATTTCTCGGATTTCTTATTAATATAAAAAATATTCGAATAAACTCTAAATAGATTTATAATATTATTAAATAATTTAAATTAGAATTATTTTATAATATTTAAATTTTTCTTAGATTTATAAACTTTTATTATAGATTTATTTATTAATATTTATATATAATCCTTGAGTTTATAAATCTCTTAAAGAGTATAAAATAAAATTATAAAACCGGTCTATTCTAATAGATAGAAATAATATAAGAGAGTTTTTAATTTTTAAAAAATATATTTATTTTAATATCTATTCTAATCTATTTTAATCTTTCTAAAAAGATTAGAATAGAAATTAATATATTAAAATTTATAATTATAAAAACTATTTTATAATAATATAAAACTAATAATAATACTAAATAATATTAATATTTAATAGTATTTTGATTCTAGAAACTTATTAGAATTAAATATAATTATAATACTTATAATAGAAAACTTTTTATAATTATAAAAGTCTTTAAATATTAATATTATTATTTTAAAAATACTAAATATATAATCGAGATTATTATTAATTATAAAAATCTCTAATACTTTATAGAAATAAAGTATTTAAAGAATTATTAAATATATTAAATAATATATTTTATAATATATAATTTTGAGATTATATATTATAAAAGTATTTCAAATTCTATAAATAAATCTAATAAATATTCCGATTATATTAATAGTCCTATTAATATAATTTAATTCCTAATCTTTTAGAATAAATTTAAAGAAACTTTTACTATTATAATTTAAGTAATTATATAAATTACTAAAAAATTACTTTTTAAAAATAAATTTATAAAATTTATTATTTCTATTATAATTCGAAAGGATTATTTATTATATAAAAAATAGAAAGATCTTTATTTGAATTACTTATAAGAGAATTAAAATAATAGAATATATTTTAAAAATATTACTTTAAATACTAATATAAAGAGAATATTCTTAATTTTATTATTTAAAGATATTAAAAACTTATTTTCTTAAATCTTTAAATTAAATAATTATAAATATCTAATTCTATAAATATAAATATATATAATTACTAAAAAGACTATAATATTAATTCTTTTATTTAAACTATTATTAAATATTATTTAAATAATTTAAAGAAATAATTTCCAATATTAAAATATTATAAAAAAGAGATTTAATAAAAGAAATACTAATAGAATAAAAATCTAAATAATAGATAATTCAAGTTTATTTAAATATAAATTAAGAGTTATTATATTAAAGGTTTTAGTATTATATAAAGAAGTTATAAAACTTTATTATAATAATCCTTTAATAGAATATTATAGAATCGAGAAAATATTCGAATTTCTTAAAAGATTCTAATATTAGAAAAATATAAAAATTAATATTTATATATATTATAAAGAATATAATATTTATTAGAGAATTAAAATCAAATAGTATATATTATATAATCTATTAAATAATTTATTATAATCTAAAAGACTTTGAAATAAAATCTTTATAGATTTTATTATAAATTTATTATTATATAAAAATTTAATAGAGAATTCTAATTTTGATATAATTCTTATTATTATTATTTAATATTCAAAAATAGTTAAATATATTATTTATAATAAAATAATTAACTTTTTGGAATTTATTAAATTTATATTTAAAAATAATTAGATATATTACTTATAATAAAATAATTAACTTTTCGGAATTTATTAAATTTATATAAAAAAATATATTCTTATTATTTAATATATTTAATAAAATTATTTCTAATCGGGAAATAGTATTTATAAACTATTTTTAGTCTATTTTCTATTATTATCTAATATATAAATAAATAAATAAATAGAAAAATAAAATCAAGTTTTTAAATATTATATAAAAAGTTATTATAATCTTTAAAAGAATAATTAATTTGAGAAATTATCTTTTATAGAATTTATATATAATAATTCAAAATATTAGATTTTATAGAATATATTATTTAAGATATATTATAATTATTATTTAAAATTTCTATAAAATCCTGAAAATAGAATTAAAAGAGAAATATCAATTATATATAAGAGATTGGAAATTCTTTTTAAAGAGCGGAAAAAGTTTTAAGAGTTCTGGAATTATATATAAAATAATTAAAAGACTTATTATAATAAATATTAATTAATAAAATATTATTCTAAAAGAGTCTAGATTATATTATTAATTAAAAATCTTAAATTAAAATCGGAAAAACTTATATTCAAATTTATAAATCTATTTAAAATCCTTGAATATATTAGTAAATTTATATATAAATTAGAATTCCCAAATTTATATAATAGATTATATTTAACTTTTTATATTTCTCTCTTTAAAGAATATATAATAAAGAAGAAATAAAGTCCCGATTTATATTCTATTAGAGAGTTTCCGGAATTTGTAAATAATAATAAAAAATAAGAATAGAAAATTAAAATTATTATTAATTATAAATAAAATAATAAATATAAGAAATACTAATATTTAATTAAATAAAAATCCTAATCGGATAATTATAATATATAATTCTTTACTTTTTCTAATCTTGAAAATAATAAAAAAATTTTAAAATTATATAATAAAAATTATAATTTGGAATTAATAGAAATTTTATAAAATCCTCTTAAAGTACTAAAAAGCTCTAATCTATTAAAATAAAAAGATTAGTCCTTATAAATAAAGAGAGAACTAGACAGATTAAGAAAGGTCCTGAATAGTAATTAAAATATTCTTTCTTTAAGTTTTTTTTCTTATAAGGATTTTCAGGATTTTATTAAAACTTATAAAAGAATTATATTTATATTTTAAAAAAAGGATTATAAAAAAGAATAAAAGAGATTTATTATAAATATTTTAAATAAAAAATAATTTCTAATCTAATAATATTATTTCCTATTAAAGAAAAATACTAAATTCTAAATATTAAATAATTTTAAATATTTATAAAATATTAAATAATCTTTTCCGGAATATACTTTTCTAATTCGGGAATAATATAATTCTATAAGAAATATTAATAAAATAAAATTTAAAGAGAATAGAAATAAATTTATAATAAGTCTAAATTTCTATAATTAATTCTTTAATTATAATAATTATTATATTATTCGAATCCGAGATATTTATTATTAATAGTTTCTTAAACTCTTTAGAAATATTAGTAATTAATATAATATTTATATTATATATTTTATAATATTCTTATTATAGATTAGTTAAGGACTTTAAAGAATAATAAGAATTTATTTCAAGAATACTAGTTTATAAATCCGGTTCTCTATATTATAAAGGGACAAGTCTTATAATACTGAAAATAAATGATTTTGATAGTATTACAGAGCCGTACGTGGTCACGTGCTAGCGTCACGTGAGCGTAGCGAGCGGGCATATAAGCTCGCGTCTTTACTAATTTCGCACTTCTCTCCTTAAATAATTCATTTATATTTTAATCTCTTTCTATTTTATAATTATATTCTTTTTCTCTTATAATATATAACTATTATATAATAAGAAGAGTTAATAAATTTATTAGTCCTTTTTTATTTTTTTTAGATTTAGAATTAGAAATTATTAATATCTTTCTTATATATTATATAAATTTCTGAATATATATTAAAGAATATTTTCTATTTATTAATCTAATTTTTCTAGATCTAATAAATTTCCGAAAAGATATATAAAATCTAATATTTTTATATTAGTTTTTAAAAATTTAAATAATTTTTGGAAAATTTAAAGAAATTTGAAAAATTCAAATAGAAATCTTAAAGGAATTTATTAGAATATATTTTCCTCTATTATTAGAATAGTATTTATAATTCTTTAAATTAGATATTTAAATATATTATATATTTGGATTAATAATTAAATATTTAAAGTATTTGAAATACTAATTAATCTTTAGAAAAGTATCTGAAAGATTATTATATTACTTTTAATTAATTTAATAAAATTATAATATTTTAGAAATTTGAAAATCAAATTGAAAATCTAATTAAAGAAAGTTTTAAAAAGGAATAAAAGAAGAAACTAGAAAGTATAAATATATAAAATATTATATTATTAATTTAAGGAAAAAAGATTATCTTATAAGAAATAATTTAATTTTTAAATAATACTAGTAAAATATTTAGATTAATTATTTATAAATCTATATTAATTCTATTCCGTATATAATATATTATAATAATACTAATTCTTAAAGATTTCTAAAGAATAAATTCATTTCCTTTAGAATATTTAGAACTTTTATATATTATTTATATATAAATTTTTCTATTTTTAAAATTATTTAGAATATCTAATATATTAAATAAGAAAAAATATTAAAATATAGAATAGTATTTTAATATAAAGGAATATAATTCTCAATTAGACTAATAGGAATATATTATATATAAATAATATATATAATATTATAATTATTATCTCGTTTATTACTAATCACTTTCTTATTAGTAAATTAGTATTAATAATAATTTTACGAAAATGTAAATATAATTTATAAATCAATTATTACTATAATCTATATATTCCTTTAATACTAATTGGAAACTTATTTTAAGTAATAAAAATAGTTTACTAAAATGGATATAAGAGATCTTGGAAATAAGATTATTAAAAAAAGAAATAATTATAATATATATTAATTATTATATAAGAAATTATATAATAAATCTATATATAATTTGAATTATATACTATTAGCGAAATACTTATAAGTGTTTATATACTTTTACTCTTTCGATTAATTATAAATTAATTATATTACTATTATATACTTTATTAAATAAGTATAAAGTAAATATATAATTATTTATATATATATAATAGATATTCACTTGAACTTTTTAGAGAATTCAGAGATTAGTTCTATATTAAATTCACTAGTCTTATAATTCACTAATTCTATTAATTTATTATTTATTATTATTTATTTTATATTATATTATTAATAAAATAAATTAAAAAAATAAAATTAATTATATATTATTTTTAAAAGTTATTATTAATAAAATTTAATTATAAAATTTATAATAAAAAACTATTAATAATTATAAATATATTTAAAGGAATTTAAATATTAAATATAAATTTATATTAATTATAAAAATCTTATTTATTTTATTATAATAAAAGAATTTAATAAATAATAAATATAAATTAAAAATTATATTTAATATTTAATTATAATAATTATATCTTTAATATTAAAAAATAAATTAATTAATTATATTAAAAAAATAATATAAATTAAATATTATAATAAGAAAATAATTAAAGAAATTATAAAGTAATTTTAAATTTAATTTTTATAATTTATTATTATTTTAAAAATAAATTTATTTATTAATATAAGTATAAATTATTAATTTATAAATATTAAAGAATAAAAAAAGATATTAAATAAAATATTTAAGACTTATTACTTTTTAAAAATTAAAAAGATAATAAGGAATATAATTTAAAAATATAATATTTATATATAAAAATAAATTATTAATTATATTTTTATAATCTTAAAAAATTATTATTATAAATTTTATAATTAAATTATTATTTTTTAAAAAATTATAAATAAAATATAAATATTATTTTATTTTAATTATTATAAATAAATTTATAATATATATATATAATATTATATAATAAATTAAATATTATTAATATATTATTATAATTTCTTTTTAAATTATTATTATTAATTATAAAACTTTAAAGAAAATTATTTTAAATTATTTTAAATTATTTTAAATTATTTTAAATTATATTAATAATTTTTTATTTATAAATAAATAATTAAATAAAAAGAATTAATTAAATAATAAAAGTATATTTTTATTATTATATTAATTATAAATAAAATAATTAAATTAAATTATTATCTTTAATATAATATATTTATAATAATATTAAAAAAAATATTATATTATTTTTTATAAATTATAAATATATATTAATTATTTATAAGATTTTATTAATTAATAATATATAAAGAATTATTATAAAAAGTAAAGAATTTAAAACTTTATATTAAGAATTAATTATAAATATTAAATTTATTATATAATAAATAATAATATAATATAAGATTTAAATTTTTTTAATTATTTTAAAAAATTTAAAATCTTTTAAAAAATTAAATTAAGAATAAGAATCTTATATTTATAAATTATTATTTTCTTTATTTTATTTAATCTTTATAGTATTTAATTTATTAAAAGTAAATAAATTATAATAAAATATTTTTATATTTTTAAAATTTAAAATTAAGAATAATATAATAATAATTATAATAA
Source organism: Hyaloscypha hepaticicola (assembly GCA_002865625.1). Lineage (NCBI taxonomy): Eukaryota > Fungi > Ascomycota > Leotiomycetes > Helotiales > Hyaloscyphaceae > Hyaloscypha > Hyaloscypha hepaticicola. Next base: position 105,277 of record KZ613560.1, read on the forward strand.
ATATAATTAAAATAAAATATAATAATAATATTATAAATTCAAATAATATTAAATAAAAGAATATATTATTTAAATTTAAAAAGTATAATATATTAATATAATATAATAAAGAAAAAAGAAAATTATAATAATTATAAATATTTTCTTATTTTATTTTATTATAATAAAATATTATTAAATGAAAAAAAAGATAATATTATAAATATAAATAAAAATAATTATTTTAAAATTTAATAATTAAATTTAAAATATAATAATATAAATAAATAATTAATAAAAGGATTATATAATAAGATTTTATTAAAATTTAAAATTTTTAATATTAAGATTTTTAATATTAAGATTTTAAATTTATAAAATTTATTAAAATTCTTTATTTAAAATTCTTTTAAAATTTTAATATATTAAAGTTTACTTTTCTTATAATATATTATAAATATTATAATTTATTTTATATTAAATTAATAATTAATAATTTTATTTATTTGATTTTTAAATTAATTTTAATATTTTTTATTATATTTAATTTATAATTTTATATTTATTTATTTAATTATTTTATATTCTTTTCTTTTCTTTTTATAAAATTAATATTAAATTTTAAAATTATTAATTAATAATTATACTTTTACTTTTTATAATATATAATTTTATATTAAAATTAAAATTTAATTTATTATATAATATATTCTTTATTAATAATATTATAAAATTATTATTTATAATAAATATTTTTAATATATATAATATAATAAAATTTTATAAAATATTAAAGAATATTATTATTATAATAAATTTAAAATTTCTTATTATTAAAAATAAGATATATTTTATTTTAATATTTTAATTAAATATTAAAATAATAATTTAATATTATTATTTATTAAATTATTTATTATTAAAAAATAAATAATAATAAAATTAATTTTTAAAAGGTTTAAAAAATTTAAATAAATATTTATTATATATATATAAATAATTATATTTTTATTTTATATTTATTTAATAAAATATATAATAATAATATAATTAATTTATAATTAATAAAATCTTTAATTAAATTTTATTTATTAATTATTAATCTTTATAAAATAATTAATTAATATTTAATAAACTTTTATTTTATGATTTTATTTTATTATAATCTTATCTTTTAAATTAATAAATAATATTTTATTATTATCTCTTAAAATAATAATTAAATAATCCTTTTAATATTAAAGATTTATAATATTAAATTTCTTTTTTTAATTTTATTTTATTAATATTCTTTATTTTTAAAATTAAAATTAAAATAAAATTTTTTAAAAGTATTATTTAATTAATATTATTAATATTTAATTTATAATAAATATTTATTATAATAAAGTTTTAAATTAAAGTTTAATTTAAAAGTAATAAATTAAAATTAATAATATAATAAAGAAATCGAGAATAACTTATATATATAACTTCTGAATCACGTGACCTTAACGAGTTTATATATAAAATAACTTTATTATTATTATTTCTTTTCTTTATTTATAATATATTTATATAATTTATATTTTATTTTTATAAAATAAATAATAATAAATAATAAATTAATAAAATTAATCTTTAAATCCTTTAAAAGATTTAAGTGAATATTCGTTATATATATATAATAATCACGTGTTTATTTTATACTTATTTAATAAAGTATATAATAATAATATAATTAATTATAATTAATTAAATAAATAAAAATATATAAATATTTATAAATACTTTATTAATAATATATAATTTAAATTATATATAAATTTATCGCGTAATCTTTTATATAATAACGAATATATATTATAATTATTCTCTTTTTTAATAATCTTATTTTCAAGATCTCTTATATTTATTTTAATAAATTATTTTTATTATTTAAAATAAATATATAATTAATATAAAAATTATATTTATATTTTTATAAAATCGTTATTAATATTAATTTATTAATAAGAAAGTATTTAATAATAAATAAAATAATAATTATAATATTATATATATATTATTTATATATAATATATTCTTTTATATTAAAATATTATTTTATATTTTAATATTTCTTTTTATTTAATATATTAAATATATTAAATAACTTTAAAAAATGGAAAATTTTATATATAAATAATATATAAAAGTTTTAAATACTTTAAAGGAAATAAACTTGTTTTTTAAAAGTCTTTAAGAATTAATATTATTATAATATATTTTATTTAAAATAAAATTAATATTAATTTATAAGTAATTAATTTAAATACTTTATTAATATTATTTAAGAATTAAAATTTTCTTTATAAAATAATCTTTTTTCCTTAAATTAATAATATAATTTTTTATATATTTATATTTTTTAACTTTTTCTTTTATTTCTTTTTAAAACTTCTTTAATTAAATTTCAATTAAATTTCCAAATTTTAAAAATATTATAATTTTATTAAAGTAATTAAAAGTAATATAATAATCTTTTAAATACTTTTTTAAAAATTAATTAATATCTTAAATATTTTAAATATTTAATTATTAATTCAAATATTTAATTTAAAGAATTATAAATATTATTTTAATAATAAAGGAAAATATATTTTAATAAATTCTTTTAAGATTCTTATTTGAATTTTTTAATTTTCTTTAAATTTTTTGAGTATAAAATAAAAATTTTAAAAATTAATATAAAAATATTAAATCTTATATATCTTTTTAAAAGTTTATTAAATTTAAAAAGATTAAATTAATAAATAAAAGATATTTCTCGATATATATTTAAAAATTTATATAATATATAAAAAATATATTAATAATTCTTAATCTTGAATTTAAAAGAAATAAAAAATAATTAATATTCTTAAAGTAAATTTTTATTATTCTTCAAAGTTTTTAATTAATTTATAATAAGAGTATTATAAAGTATATAATATAAATATTATATTAATTATTAATATTTTTAAAGAGTTTAAGAAATTATTAATATTTAATATTTTAAATTTAAATAATATAATAATTATTATAATTAAAGAATTAATTATAAAAATTCGGACTTATTATAAAGTTTAAATAATTATTATAAATTTATTTTTATTTTCTTTAAATCTTTTTTTATTAATACTTCTTATAAAATTATATTATTTTTATAAAATTATATTATTCTTATAAAATTATATTATTTTTATAAAATTATATTATTCTTATAAAATTATATTATTCTTAAATTAAAAAAATATATTTTAAAAAAGATTATTTAATATTTAAAATTTAATATTTTTTCTTTAATAAGAAATAATATTATTAAATTGAAATTTTTTTTATTTAAAATACTTATAATTAAATTATTTATAATAAACTTCTTTTATTCTTTTTTATAATCTTTTTTCCAAAATATAAATATAATTATTTCGTGAATTTTAATAAAAACTTAAAAATCCTTATAAGAAAAAAATTTAAAAAAAGAGTATTTTAATTATTATTTAAAACCTTTCTTGATTTGTTTAATCTTCTTTTTATTTATAAGAGCCGATCTCTTTATTTTAATAAATTAAAGTTTTTTAATATTTTAAAAGAATATTATAAAATTCTTATTTATTTTAAATTATAATTCTTATTATATAATTTTAAAAAATCTTTAATATTTTCAAGATTAAAGAAAACGAAAAGTTATATATTATAATTATTCGATTAAAATCTTTATTTAATTAAATATTAATATTTCTTATATTTATTATTTTATTTATAATTAATAATAACTTTAATTTTTTATTCTTATTTTTTATTATTATTTATAAGTTTTAAAAACTCTTTAATAAAATATAAATCGAGGTCTTATTCTTTCTTTATTATATACTCTTTAAGGAAAGAAATATAAAAAGTTAAATATAATTTATTATATAAAATTAAAAGTTTTAATTTATATATAAATTTATTAATATATTTAAGAATCTTAAATAAATTTATAAATTTAAATATAAGTTTTCTTAATTTTAATTTGAGATTTTTGATTAATAATATAATTTAAATTCTTTTAAAATAATATTTTATTAATTAATATTTATTATAATAAATTTTTTAATTATTTTATATATAATCTTAAAATTCTTAAAACTTCTTCCGCTTTTTAAAAAGAATCTTTAATCTCTTATATATAATTAATACTTTCTTTTTAATTTTGTTTTTAAAATTTTATAAATTTTTTAAATAATAATTATAATATATTTTATAAAATTTAATACTTTAAATTATTATATATAAATTTTATAAAAGATAATTTCTTAAATTAATTATTCTTTTAAAGATTATAATAACTTTTTAAATAATATTTAAGAATTTGATTTTGTTTTTTATTTATTTATTTATTTACGAATAAAATATTATATTTAAATATTATTTATATATTAAATAATAAGAATATATTTTCTTATATAAATTTAATAAATTTTAAAAAGTTAATTATTTTATTATAAATAATATATTTAATTATTTTCAAATATTAAATAATAATAATAAGAATTATATTAAAATTAAAATCTCTTATTAAGTTTTTATATAATAATAAACTTATAATAAAATTTATAAATTTTTTATTTTAAAGTCTTTTAAATTATAATAAATTATTTAATAAATTATATAATATATATTATTTGATTTTAATTCTTTAATAAATATTATATTCTTTATAATATATATAAATATTAATTTTTATATTTTTTTAATATTAAAATCTTTTAAAGAACTCGAGTGTCTTTTCGATTTTATAATATTTTATTAAAAGATTATTATAATAAAGTTTTATAATTTTTTTATATAATATTAAGTCTTTTAATATAATAATTCTTAATTCGTATTTAAATAAACTCGAGTTATTTATTATTTAAATTTCCTTTTTATTAATATTTCTTTTATTAAAACTCATTTTTATAATATTTTAATAT
>KZ613561.1:18371-54220 GCA_002865625.1 Hyaloscypha hepaticicola
TCTTATAAAAGACTCGGGAAAAGAAAAGACTAAGTCTTAAATATTAATAATTATAATTTTAATAAAAAAGATATATTTATTTATATAATAATCTATATTCGATTAATTTAATCTAAAATAAATATCTTTAAGATATTTATCAAATTAGGAAATACAAGAATAGATTATAATTTCCTTAATAATAAATGAATTTAGAATAAGGGATTTATACTCTTAATTAAATATAATTAAGAATTTATAATCTTTTATAATAATAAATTTAAAGTCTATTAAGTTTATAATCTTGAGATTTTTATTATAAATAATTATAATAAAATATATTTGTTTAAATTCCGATTCTATAATTATAAGAATATTAATATTTATTATTTTATTTTTAGTATAGAATTTTATAAGAAAATTATTATATAATATATTAATTATATTAAAAAAAAATAGACTTATATTCTAGTATAATCTAATAATATTAAAATCCTTATTCCAAAAGAATTCAATAAAGAGTTTAATAGTTTATTGAATATCGAGTCTCAAATATTATTTATAATAAAAAGCAAATATAATTATTTGAGAAATTGAAAATTATACTTTTATAATAATTTCTAAATATTTATATTATTATATAATTCTGATTATAATAATCTTAATATAATTATATATCAGATTAATACCTTCTATTAAGGAATCTCAGAAGTGCTATTATACTTTCGAGAGTCTAATTATAATATATCGGATTATTTTAATTCTAATAAAATATTAGAATTCTCTAATTTAGAAGATATTAAATATTCGATTAATACAAATAGACTAATTTCTTATAATCCTTTATATAATTTATTAGAAGTCTAATTGAAAGTATTATATTTATACTTATAGAATATAATCTATAAATATTAAATTAGACCTAATATAAACTTTATTAAAACCCCTATTCTCTTTATTCTAAAAAAGAATAGAGACTTTTAACTTTATATTAATTATTATAAATTTAATAAAATTATAATAAAGAATTAATACCCTCTTTCTCTTATTAATAAAACCCTTAATAGACTAGTAAAAGCCAAAATTTTCACTAAATTTAATCTCAAAGATATTTATTATTATATATATATATATAATAATTATAAGTGAAAAATAATATTCAAGACTTATTATAAATATTTTAAATACTTTATAATATTTTTTAAATTAGTAAATATACTAGTAATATTTTAAATATATATTAATATAATTCTAGTTAATCTATTAAACTATTTTATAATAATATATTTAAATAATATTTTTATATATTCACGAAATGAAAATAAATACTATAATTATATTTATTAAATATTTACTAGATTATATAAAAATAATCTATTTTATAAATTAAATAAATATAAATTTAATATTAAAGAGATTAAGTTTCTCGGATTTCTTATTAATATAGAAAGTATTCAAATAGACTCTAAACGGATCTATAATATTATTAAATAATCCAAACCAGAATTATTTTATAATATTCAAATTTTTCTTAAATTTATAAATTTCTATTATAGATTTATTTATTAATACTTATATATAATCCTTAAATTCACAAATCTCTTAAAGAATATAAAATAAGACTATAAAACTGATCTATTCTAATAAATAGAAATAGTATAAAAGAGTTTTTAATTCTTAAAGAATATATTTATTTTAATATCTATTCTAGTCTATTTTAATCTCTTTAAGAAGATTAGAATAGAAACTAATATATTAAAATTTGCGATTATAAAGACTATTTTATAATAATATAAAACTAATAATAATATTAAATAATATTAACACCCGGTAATATTTTAATCCCAAAAGTTTACCGGAATTAAATATAATTATAATATTTATAATAGAGAACTTTTTATAATTATAAAAACTTTTAAATATTAATATTATTATTTTAAAAATATCAAGTATATAATCGAGATTATTACTAATTATAAAAACCTCTAATACTTTATAAAAATAAAATATCTAGAAAACTATTAAATATATTAGATAATATATTTTATAATATATAACTTTAAGATTATATATTATAGAAATGTCTCAAATCCTATAAATAGATCTAATAAATATTCCGATTATATTAATAGTTCTACTAATATAATTTAATTCCTGATCTTTTAGAATAAACTTAAAAGAACTTTTACTATTATAATTCAAACAATTATATAAATTACTGAAAAGTCACTTCTCGAAAATAAGTTTATAAAACTTATTATCTCTATTATAATTCAAGGAAATTATTTATTATATAAAGAATAAAAAGATCTTTATTTAAATTATCTATAAAGGAATTAAAATAATAGAATATATCTTGAAAGTATTATTTCAGATACTAATATAAAGAGAATATCCTTAATCTTATTATTTAAAGATATCAAAGACTTATTTCCTTGAGTCTTCGAATTAGATAATTACAAATATCTAATTCCATAAATATAAATATATATAATTACTAAAAGGACTATAATACTAATCCCTTTATCTAAACTATTATTAGATATTATCCAGATAATTTAAAGAAATGATTTCCGATATTAAAATATTATAAAAAAGAGACTTAATAAAAGAAATACTAATAGAAAGAAAATCTGAATAATAGACAATTCGGGTTTACTTAAATATAAGTCAAGAGTTATTATATTAGAAGATCTAATATTATATAAAGAAATTATAAAACTTTATTATAATAATCCTTTAATAGAATATTATAAAATTGAAAAGATACTCGAGTTCTTTAAAAGATTCTAGTATTAAGAAAATATAAAAACTAATATTTATATATACTATAAAGAATATAATATTTACTAGAGAGTTAAAGTCAAATAGTATATATTATATAGTCTATTAAATAATTTACTATAATCTAAAAGACCCTGGAATGAAATCTCTATAGATTTTATTACAAGTCTACTATTATATAAAAATCTGATAGAAGGTCCTGATTTTAATATAATTCTTATTATTATTAATTAATACTCGAAAATAACCAGATATATTATTTATAATAAAATAATTAACTTTCCGGAATTTACTAAACTTATATAAGAAAATATATTCTTACTATTTAATATATTTAATAGAATTATCTCTAATCGGGAAATAGTATTTATAAACTATTTTTAATTTACTTTCTATTATTACTTAATATATAAATAATATCTAAATATAGTATTCTATCTGTAAATAGATAAATAAATAGAAAGATAAAATCAGATTCTTGAATACTATTTGAGAAGTTATTATAATCTTCAAAAGAATAATTAATTTAAGAAATTGTCTTTTATAGAATTTATATATAATAATTTAAAATATTAAATTTTATAGAATATACTATTTAAGATATATTATAATTACTATTTAAAACTTCTATAGAATCCTAAAGACAGGATTAAAGAAAAAGTATTAACTATATATAAGAGACTAGAGATTCTTTTTAAAGAACGAAAAAAGCTTCAAGAACTCTAGAATTATATATAAAATAATCGAGAGACCTATTATAATAAATATTAATTAGTAAAACACTATTCTAAAAGAGTTTGGATTATATTATTAATCAAAAATCTCAAGTTAAAACCGGGAAAACTTGTGTCCAAATTCATAGGTCTATTCAAGATCCTTGAATATATTAGTGAATCTATATACAAATTAGAATTCCCAAGTTTATATAATAGATTATATTTAATTTTCTATATTTCCCTCTTTAAAGAATATATAATAAAGAAGAGATAAGGCCTTAACTTATACTTTATTAAAGAATTTCCGGAATTTATAAATAATAATAAAAAATAAGAATAGGAAGTTAAAGTTATTATTAATTATAAATAAAATAATAAATACAAGGAATACTAATATTTAATTAAATGGAAATCCTAATCGGATAATTATAATATATAATTCCCCGCTTTTTCTAATCTTGAAAATATTAAGGATCTTCTGAAATTATATAATAAAAATCATAATTTGGAACTAATAGGAATCTCGTAAAGTCCTTTTAAAATACTAAAAAGCTTTAATTCACTAAGATAAAAAGATCGGCCCTTATAAATAAAGAAAGGACTAGATAGATCAAGAAAGGTCCTGAATAATAATTGAAATACTCTTTCCCTAAGTTTTTTTTTCCTATAAGAATTTTCAGGATTTTATTAAAACTTATAAAATAATTATATTTATATCTTAAAAGAAAGATTATAAAAAAGAATAAAAGAGATTTATTATAAGTAATCCAATTATAGGTATTTTAAATAAAAAATAATTTCCAATCTAATAATATTATTTCCTATTAAAGAAAAATATTAAACTCCAAATACTAAATAATCTCAAATATTTATAAAGTATTAAATAACCTTTTCCGGAATATACTTTTCTAATTCAAGAATAATATAATTCTATAAGAAGTATTAGAGAAATAAGATTTGAAAGGAATAAAAATAAATTTATAATAGTTATAAAAACTTTATAATAAGTCCGAATTTCTATAATCAATTCTTTAACTATTATAAATATTATATTTTCCGAATCCGAGATATTTATAATTAATATTTTCTTAAATTCCTCGAAAATACTAATAATTAATATAATACCTATATTATATATATTATAGAATTCCTATTATATATTAATTAAATACTTGAAAGGATAATAAAAACTTATTAATAGAATATTTTCCTATAAATCTGGATTATTTTTACTAGAAGTCTTTATATAATAGAAAGAGTTAATAATCTTATATTTATTTTTCTATTTCTCAAAGATCTAATCTTAAGGATTATATATATTAATTTTATATATATTAGAATAGATATTAAAATATATTTTCCAGATCTCAATTATATCTTTCCAGATCCGATAAGTTTCCGAAAAGATATAAGAAATCTAATATTTCTATATTAATTTTTGAAAATTTGAGAAATTCAAAGAAATTTGAGAAATTTAAATAGGAATCTTAAAGGAATTTACTAGGATATATTTTCCTCTATTACTAGAATAGTACTTATAATTCTTTAAACTAGATATTTAAATATATTATATACTTGAATTAATAATCAAATACTTAAAGTATTTGAGATATTAGTTAATCTTTGAAAAGATATCTAAAAGATTATTATATTACTTTTAATTAATTTAATAGAATTATAATATTTTGGAAATTTGGAAATTAAATTAAAAATCTAATTAAAGAAAATCTTAAAAAGGAATAGAAAAAGGAATTGGAATATATAAGTATATAGAATATTATATTATTAATCTAAGAAAAAAAGATTATTTTATAGAAAATGACTTGATTCTTAAATAATATTAATAAAGTATCTGGATTAACTATTCGCGAATCCGTACTAGTCCTATTCTGGATATAATATATTATAATAATACTAATTTCTAAAGATTTCCAAAAGACAGATTCGTTTCCTTTAGGATATTTGGAATATTTATATATTATTTATATATAAATTTTTCCATTTTTGAAATTATTCAGAATATCTAATATATTAGACAGGAAGAAATATTAAAGTATAGAATAATATTTTAATATAAAGGAATATAATTCTTAATCGAACTAATAGAAATATACTATATATAAATAATATATATAATATTATAATCACTATCTCATTTACTACTAATCACCTTTCTATTAGCGAATTAGTATTAGTAATGATTTTACAAAAATATAAATATAATCTATATACTAATTATTATTATAATCTATATATTCCCTTAATACTAATTAAAAGTTTATTCCAAGTAATAGAGATAATTTATTAAGATAAATATAAGAGATCTTGAGGATAAGATTATTAGAAGGGAGAATAATTATAATATATACTGGCTATCACGTGGGAAATCACGCGGCAAGTCTATACATGATTTGGATTATATACTATTAGCGAGATACTTATAGGTGCCTATACACCTTTACTCCTCCGGTTAATTATAAATCAATTATATTACTATTATACACTTTATTGAATAAGTGCGGAGTAGACACGTGATCACTTATATATATATAGCGGATGTTCACTTGAATCTCTTAAAGGGTTTAGAGATTAGTTCTATATTAAATCCACTAGTCTCACAATTCACTAATTCTATTAATTTATTATCTACTACTATCCATTTTATAAATTATTAAATTAATTTATAAAGAGTTTAATTAAAGTCTTTTTATTATTAATAATAATAAATAATTAATTAAATTTATTAATTATTAAAATAATTTTAATATTAAATAATTTCTCAAGTTTATATAATTCTTCTTGAAATTAATCTTTAATTATTTTAAAGTTATTATATATTAAATTATTTTATAAATTTATTTTATTTAAATAAAAAGTATATAAAAGAATTAATAAAAGTATTATATTTTTAAATATTATTAAAGGGAAATATAATTATAAAATAATTTTTATAATTAAATTATTATTTTGAGATTTTATAAAAGAATTAATCTTAAAGTATTATATATTATTTTTAATAAAAATAATATATAAGGAATTAAAATTACGAATTTGTAATTTATTTACTTTATTAAAGAAATATCGTGAATTGAATAATTATTTATATAAAACTCGATTTAAATAAAAATAAAAAGTTAAATATAAAACTCTTTAAAATAAAAATACTTTTAAAATAAAAATACTTTTAAAATAAAAATACTTTTAAAATAAAAATACTTTTAAAATAATATTAATTTTAAATATAATTTCTTTTATTTTTTCTTTAATATAAATTTTTATTTATAAAGGAAATAAAAATAATTTCTTTATAAAATATAAAATTAAACTTATAATTTATAAAGACTTTTAAAAGAATTACTTATAAGATATATATATAATTATATTTATTATAAAAGTATTTAAAATAATTATAATTATTATAATTTATTTTAATTTAAATATTTAATAATTTAATATTATAAATACTTTTTATAATATTTTCTTAAATAAGAATATATATATATATATTATTTTAATAAATTTTATATATTCGATTATTACTTATAATTAATTTATATTTTATATAATTTATTCAAGTTCTTATTATTATAATATAATCTTATATATAAATACTTTTATAAATTAAACTTTTTTCTTATTTTTATTTATTTTTATTTATTTATAAATAATAAATTAATTATTTTCTTTTATATTAATAATATTATAATCTTTTATTATTCTTTAAATCGATTATTTTATAATAAGTTTTAAATAAAATTCTTTAAAGTATTTAAAATATATAAAATAAATAAATTAAAATAATTTTTTAAATATTTAAATAATTTATAATTAAAAGACTTATAAATTATAATTATATTAAAATATTTATATTATAAAATTTTATAATCGATTTTAATATTTTAATTTATTAATTTATAAATTTAAAACTCTTATAATAATACTTTTTTTTAATTCTTATATTAATAATATTATAATAAAATAAATCCTTTAATATTCTTAACTTATTAATTCTTTAATATATTTTATATTAATTATATATTTGAATATTACTTTTTATATAAAAATATTAATTTAAAATTTTAAAAACTTTAATTTATAATATTTAATAATTGATTATTATTATATTTAATAATTGATTATTATTATATTTAATTATTTAAAAGATATTAAATACTTTATATTAAAATATAATAATATTATTATTCTCGTTTTTGTATTTAATATTATTAATAACTTTAAAAACACTTTTATAAAACTTACTTTTATAATAATTAATAATATATAAAATTATTAAAGTATTAAAAGTATAATCTTTAAATTATTTAATAATATATTTAATTAATTAAATTGTTTTTAATAAATTATTATTATATTAATTACTGAAATTGAATTATTTATTATTATTTATTTAATATTATAAATCCTCTAATAAAAATAATTCTTTAATAATATTAATCTTAATATTAATTAAAACTTTATTATATTATATAATAATCTTTAAATAATTAAATATTTAATTAAAGACTCTTTTAAACTTATTATTAAATTCAAGTATATTAATATTTAATAATTATAATATATTAAAAGATTAATTAAAAGAATATTTATATTAAATAAAAGTTTATATTTGAAATAATAATTAATAAATTAATAAAATCGTTTATTATTTAAAAGTATAATAATTTCATTAAAATAATTAATATAATTAATATTAAATATTTGATTTTATTTAATTTAAGAGATTATAAAAACTTAAACTTTAAATTTAAAGACTTGAAATAATAAACTTTATTATTTTTATTCACTTTATTGATTTTTTATTATATAATTTAATAAACTTTTATTATTATAATCGCTTTATATAATATTTTTTTTATTATTATACTTATTTTTATTATTATTCCTTTAAATATAAACTTGATTTATTATACTTTTAAACTCTTATAAATATTACTTTAAATAATTTCAATTCCTTAAAGATTTATAAATTCTTATAATTTTAAAGAAATTAAAATACTTAAATAATTATACTTATAAATCTTTATTTATAATCTTTTTAATTTAATATTTTATTTTAATTTTTAAATATTTTCAAAAAGTAATAAATTAATATATTATTTAAAATATAAAATTAAATAAGATTATTTAATTAAAAATAATATTTTAAATTATAGATCTTGTCTTTTAAAACAAAACTTAAAGGGGTTTATTAATTGGATATCACGTGTCTCTCTCTTTTAATACTAGTTATTTTTAATAAAGATTAAATTATTTTAATAGAATATAAACTCTTCAAGTAATCACTCACTTAATTCTTTAAATAATTTCTTTAAATATTATAATATATTCACTTTTCAAATTTAATCTCATATATATTATATTCTTATAATTATAATTATTAAAATATTAATATTAATAAGAATTAATATAATAGTCTTCTTTTAAATTAATAAAATAATACTCTCTTTAAAATCAATTATAATATATATTATTTAATAGCCCTTATCGAATTATATTATTTTCCTTTTTTAAAAACAAAAATTTAAAATAAGAAATAAGAATTTTTACGTGAAGGACTCCAAGTCACATGATATTTGGTCATGTGACATTGTAATAATTATATTTAATCGGTTTATAAACCTTATCTTTACTTTTATTCTTATTTATATATTAAAATAAATATAAGTTTATATTTATAAAATAAGAATTCTTAAAGACTCGTATACTTACACGTGACCTTATTAAATAAGCAGACTATTAAAGTATATACGATCTGTAAAATACTTTATTTCTACTTGATTAAATATTAATTTTTTTATTAATAAATTAAATAAAGAGTAATTTAATATATATTAATTATTTCCTGAATACGAGAGTCGATTTTAAAGGGGGGACCATTTTATTAATTTAAGAGAGGGCCGTTTTACTAAAAGGAGAAGAGGCCATTATACCAATTTCCGGTATTAGTATAAAGTAATTAAAAAGGAGAGTATAAGTTTAATATATATCAGAGTACTTTACTTATATAAAGAGTTATAATATTATAATAAAAGTCCCGTCCTTTATTCCCAAATGTCACATGTCTTTTCACTCCTCTTTCGTCTACTCACAACTTCACGATAATAGAATACCAGTTTATAATATTCGAGAAAGGCTTCTTGTATATTAATCTTAATTATATAAATTATAACTCGTTAGTGATTGTTTTAGGAACTTGAATAGTTTGCCCCAAATTATAATAGTAATAATCAATAAGTTATTATAAACCTGCTTTACTATACTATTTTATAATATAATATATTCGAGAATTAATAATTATTTAATAGTAGTAAACGAAACCGCAAATTGACCCGTTAACCTATTTATTAATTCACTTTATAATCGAATGAGTTTATAAATAACTATATAATAGAACCTAATCTCTATAGTGTATAAAAGTATTAAAAACACTACCTCGAGTCCCGCGAATAGGAGAGTATTACAATTGGAACAGAAGTATATTATTCTCCTATTATAAAAATCCTAGTACTTAGACTTAATCTAGTCGAAGGAAAGAAGGAAAGAATTATAGCGGTCTGAAAATTAGTTAAATACTATAACTCGTGATTGAACTTTTATAATCGTACAAGTTCTCAATTAGTTAAGATTTCACATATAGTACTATATATAACTAGTGTCACTTTCCATTTTTAAGCAAGTACTGGATTAGTATATTAAAGGACCAGTTTAATATTATTCAAAAATGTGTCTTCACGAATAATTTTATAATTACAAATCTAGAATATAAGATATATAATTCAAATTATAAATATAATATAGAATTTCAAATCTCTAATTACTATAATAGTGAAAATACCAAATCTCTTTAATATTATAATCGTGACTTGAATTAAAGATATATTATATAATCCAATTATAGAAATCACTAAATACTATATTTAATAATTTATAAATAATTATAATATAATTATATAAATAATATATTAGTATAAATCACGAATTCGAGTAAACTATATAATTATTTCTTATTCGAGAGATTCGTGATAAATTATTATATAGAAAATAGAATAGATAATCAAATTTTTATTTAATAAATAATTATAGTATTATTAAAACGAAATTATAGACTTTCTTTTAGAAGTTTTTAATATTATAATAGATTAACTAATAATATTAAGGGCTCTAAAATATATAGAATTCACAAGGAAGAAATTAAAAGTCGAGATTATATAATAGAATTAAGAATTAAGAATCCAATAGTAATACGAGTTTAAAGACTTTATAATAAAGTAATTAGTCTATATTAACGAATCGGGATCTGATAAAAGGATTAGTAATCGAGTTTATAAATAAATAATTAATAGATCTTATATTATTATATATTAGTAATTAATAAAAAGGAATAGAATATCTATTTTATTAATATATATAATTAATAAATATATTATTTCACGAACTTTTAAGAATACTTATATAAGTAAAATCTTCGAGAATTTTATTATTAATAAACTCTTTCCTTTTTATAATCTATATTCAAGTTTATAATTTATTATTATAATAGATAATACTTTTATTTATTATACTATTCAAGATAGAATAATTGAAATTATATAATAATAAAATATTTAAATCCATTTTCTCTCTCTTTACTCACTCGATTTTAATCTAATTAAAGAGTCTTTTAGGGATCTAAAGGCCTTTATTAGATATTATTATTATCGGGAATATTCTCGCTTTCTTATATATTAAATATTTCTAGAATAAACTATTAGAGAGAATAGAATTAATAAAGAGAGAGTTTAATAAATAAGAATATACTTTAGGAATACGGGAATATATAAGATAATAGATAATTAAATAAATTTTATATTTATTTTTATATTTTATATCTTTATTATATATATCTTTTTATAATTTAATTATTAAATAAATTCGAAAATTCACTTTTTAATATTATTATAATATATTCTATTATAAGGAATTAATTAAATTTAGTATATTTATTATTAAAAAACTTTAAAGTGAAATATATAAATTTATTAAAAATATATTAAAGATTAAATATATGTTTTTATTCTTTTTTCGATTTAAAATACTTTAAAATATATAAAATCAATTATAGATTATCTATTATTAATCTATTATTATTTTTTTTAATTAATATAAAGAAAGTAATAGAATAATCCCGTATTAAAACCCTATACTAAAATTAATAATTATTGAAAAAAGAAATATTCCCTTTACTATTATATCCTTTATTATATATATTATATTTTATATTTTATTTAATATTTTAGAATATTAATTAATTCCCGGAATTTAATTTATAGAAATCCTAAATAGCTTTATTCTATTTCTTTTATATATACTTAAAGTCTAAAATAGAATATTAAATAAATATAATATTATCTATCTTAATATTAGTTTAATAGAATAGTTTAATAATTAAAGAATCCTTTAATTACTCGAATTGAAATTTCTTATTCTATATAATCCTTATAATAATTATTATAGTTTTATATCTTATATCTATTTTTATAACTTGAATAATCCATTTTCCGAACTGGATTATAATATTAATTAAATTAGTTATAATATTATAATATCTCGGATTAAAGAAAAGAGAAAGGAGAACTGTAATTTGTATTTAAAGTATAAAGAATTAGGTCTTTCTTATACTAATTGAACTTGAATAAGGATTATATATTACAGATAGGCTTATAGAAAAGAAGAATATTAAATATATAGAGATATAAGTAATAATATAACTGGAAAAGCAGGAATAGTTATTTTTATAAATTAATAATCTTTAATTATTATTTTATTTTATCCTTCAATTCACTCTATAATTCATTCTATAAAAGGAGTCTTAAAACTAATATTATCCAGGTCAGTAATAATTAATTCGATTCACTAATCGAGTTTAATATCTATTAATTTATAATATATCTTTTTCGATTATAAGATATAATAAATACTTTTAAAGTTCTAACAATTCTTCTTTATATAAATATAGATTATAAAAAACTATTATTAAGTAAATGCTTTAGTCCTTAAAGTCTTATCTTTTAATATCTTCTTATAGAATTATTATTTTATACTCGAGTTATAATTAGAAAGTTACTTTAATAATAGAATTTATTCCTTTTTAATTAGTATTTTATTTGAATTATATTCCTTCTCCTCTAGTGAATTACTTATAAGAATAATAGAAGGACTATTAAAAAGTAATAGACTATTAAATAATAGGATTAATCGAATAGTATAAAGTTAAACTTTATTCTTTCCTTTAACTTGAGAAAGAATAGAAGATATCTTTTCTTAATTAAAACTAGAATATATTATATTAATAATAATCTTAAAATAGTTCTTTTAATTAAAGTCTCTATTCTTATATATCTGATAAAGTCTAGTTAAGAGATCTAATTAGAAAACCTTATTATTAATTCTCGAAATCTTATAATTATTCTTTAGTAAACTAATAATTATAATCCAGTATAAAATTCGAGATTCTTAGTATTTTGGAATCGATTTATAATCTGTCTATTCCTTTATATATTTATTATATAACCAGATATTCAAAGTGTCCCAATTTGAATAGAATATATTATTAATATTAATAGTATAATAATAGATATTATTAATCTTATAAGTTCTATTAATAATAGGAGTAATAAAGATTGAAATCCAATATAATAATAGTTATTCTATTATAGGATTGAATAGTAAAAGTATTTCAGTTTTATTTTTCGGAACTCGAATTAGTAAACTAATGATTTTAATAGGGGATATTCGAAATACTAGAAAAGATAATAGTAATATCAGATTAATAGGAAGAGGGATTATTATATTAATAGACTCTGGACTAGTTTCCGGAAGATCAATTAGTTTTATAGATTTCTTCTTGGAATGTATATTCACTTGAAATAGGAACTATTACTTCGAGAATTCCGCTAGAGTATTCGTATTAGTATATCGAATATATTTGGATATTATATACTCTGGAGGAGTATTCCCAGCTAAGTGCTTGGATTGATAGGCTCCTGCTATATGGAACTTCGTATTAATTAAGCTTAGACTTAATTGAATATAGTAGTGTTGAGATATTAAGGATTATATTAAGTGGTGGTTGTTCCTAAACTCTCTGGCGACACGTAAATCGAGCGCTCGCTTAAAAATGGGAGGTGACACTAGTTATGCATGGCGCTGTACTCGAAACCGAATCGGCTGAATACACCCCCGATTCTTAAACTGGCTGCGACCATATCAACTCCAGATGAAGCGCTCTGGATCAAATACACATTTGTTAAAGCAGCGAAAGCCTCGAATGGAGTGGAATATAAATAGTCGAAGTCGATTATACCTACAATATTATATGCGTTGTTAAATAGTTTTCTGAGTCTGCCATTGTGTAGTAGGTTTATTGATTTGGATTTGGTGAGGCCTAAAAATATCACTAAAAGCACAGACTTGATTTGGTAGGCTCGTTACAGTAGGTGGCTGTCGCGTGAGTAATACTGGAGACATCTGTCACCTCTCTGCAGCTCTGCGTTGGGCAGCTACGGTTGCCGAAGGAGGCCCAATGGTCGTTGCGGGAAGCCGGAACTAAATGTACGCTTTACATAGTACCCTGTGTACTGAGAGTATATATTGGCTTACCACGCTTGAACTCCTAAAATTGGCTGTTGAACTCTAGCCACATTCTGTAACAACATCTTATATTAGCCCTACTGATAGACAATCATGGCCACTTCCTTGGAAGCACACACCTCAACCTACATTCAAAAGCACGACGCTTCAGCTGCTGCAACCAACTTTACTACCGCGACAGCTTCTCACCCTGTGAGAGGGTCATATCATGACTATATAGGCCTTCTATGTCGGGCGGGTTGGGATAACTTGAAGGAGTTGGATACATATATGAGCCAGGATATTGCGAGCGAGGACCTTGTGATATCGACGATAGATATAATGGCTAATCGCTCGACTCGTAGATGGCCAGATATCCATAACGATATAGAGCTGAAGAGGCAATTATACGAGAACACTCGGGACGATACTCAAGTTCGGCTCTATCTCGTAGAGCAGCGCGGTCTTCTTGCACCTGGAATTATAGAGGCATTTGGAAGCTCTTTATGCCTGGATCCACGGTTCTTCATGTCGGCTCTCCGGAAAGGCGAGAATACGAGGCTGGAACATGTGCTGTCTCCCTCGCAGCAGTATCGGTTACCATTTTTGTCTATCCCGTTTTCCATCCCAAAGAAGTTGGTGAGAGATTTAAAAAATTCGGAATTTTTTGGGATGTTTATGCATGTACAACGCAATGCGACAGGCGATGGATGGACTGGTAAGTTTTGATTGGCTTTTTCTGATTCCCCTATATCCCCTTGTCTAGAGGATGAAATACCTGTAAAGTTATGGCAAACTAACTCGTCCTCAAGGGGTCCTACTCTTTGATTCCCACAGCAAATTCACTTTGTCCCCTCGCTCACTTATAATACCACCCCCATTCAAGTCCAACATCCCCCCCGTACCACCTCATGGACCGAGGACATGCCGTGAATTCTACCTTGAAACGTTTCCGTTTCTTGACTTGGATTTAAGTATCAAATCCCCCTTTTACGCAATTCAATACCTCCTACGTCTTAACTACATCTGCTGGAACATGATCGTCACTTCGGCTGCTTTCGATCTCACTAAACCAGGTTATACCTCGGATCCGATGCTTTGGGTTAGTGAGTCTCTTAAAAAGATTCTTATAATCATGCAAAAAGGCGGGAGGTTGGGATGGGTTGAGGAGGTGGGAGGTCAGAAGCTTGCAATGGAAATTATGAAGGATTTAGAGGAGGATTTCCAACATCTGGTAAACTTGACAGATTCAGTGTGGAGGAATGGAGACAGAATGGCTACCATCAGGGAGCAGAAAGAAAAGGCACGGCAAAAGGCACGGCGGACCACCCACCTTTCCGCCTACTTCACCTACCTGTAAGTAACTTCTCCCTGAAACCATTTCCCATTCCGCACGCCTTCGCCTCCGCCTCTCGCCTCACCCCCAATCAATTTTTATTTATTTACACCATTATTCGTTAGTTTAGTACCTGTCACTATAATAAGCAGTCTCTACGGGAACGTCTCACAGATTGGCGACAACGGTAGGAACCCAGGTATCTGGCAATTCCTCGTCGCAGTCACGGTCCTAAATATTGCTATGGTACTTGTGGTGGTTATCTTCGATCTGGTGCATAAGCGTTATAGAAAAAGATTCTTACATTATAGATATAGGTTACTACAGGCAAGTTCTTACCTTCAGCTTTATTAGGCAATCTGGACTTCTACTTTAACCGACTAATTGCTGATATATCGCAGTTTCTCCACCTAAAATAGTGTGGTAGAACTTCCGTCACAGTTTTGTGATGGGTGAGAATATTTTGTGGGGAGACGTTACTTTCCAATGAGGACGTTCAACAAAGAAAGAAGGGAGGTCAGCGATGCGCTGCGGGCACGAAGTACTCTGCCTCGATCAATGAGCCTGTTGTGGTCGCTTTTGGAGTACAGATCCTTGTGTCGGATGCCGTTCAAGAAGGATCGATTAAAGAGCTCAGAAGCTATCTCAGCTGAAGATATATACAAGAATGGACTGGTGAAACACTAGTGCCGTCTTCACGTGACCCCAACTGACACCTTGATGGGCGGGATGAATTCCATAGGAGAGATGACCCCTAATCCCTGTAATATTCCTGTATCAGCTATCCCAAAGCGTCAAGTATCCTTAAGAAGGAAGGTGAGGGTCCAATTTTGTATCAACTCTTCTTTAAATAAGGGATAGCTATAGTTATAGCAATGAAATAATAAAGTAAAAGCTATAACTATACTAGTACTTGCCCCCTTTCCCCCATTATTAAAGGCCCTGATTTCTTCACATTTTTGTTAAAACCTGCACTTTCTTGTATACTATCTCGCGACCCTTCCCGTTCCCGGTTCGCTACGCATGAGAAGTACGGCCATTACTACTTAGTCTCGCGCTCTTATTACGCTCGCTTAAAAGTATATCCTCAATCACCCGTATAGACCCTCCTATAAAACATCCCTTAAAACACCTAGCCACAACTCGAAAATAAGCCACAATTGTCAAGAATACCTAAGGCTCCCAAAGCGCCCAGGAGCTAGTAATGCCAGGAGTCCGCAACGCCTAGGAGCCAACAACGCCAGGAGCCAGCAATGCCCACGAACCCGCAATATCTAGGAGCCAGCAATTCCCACGAACTCGCAATATCTAGGAGCCAGCAACTCCCACGAACCCGCAATATTTAAGAGCCAACAATTCCCACGAACCCGCAATGTCTAGGAGCTAGCAATGCCCACGAACCCGCAACGCCTAGGAACCCGCAATGCCTAGGAGCCAGCAACGCCAGGAGCCAGTAATGCCCACGAAGCCGCACTACCTAGGAGCTAGCAATTCCCACGAAGCCGCAATGTCTAAGAGCCAGCAATGTCTAGGAGCCAGCAATGCCTACGAAGCCGCAATGTCTAGGAGCCAGCAATGCCAGGAGCTAGCAACGCTCACGAAGCCGCAATGGCCAGGAGCTAATAACGCTCACGAACCCGTAATGGCCAGGAGCTAGCAATGCCCACGAGCCCGCAATGCTCATGAACCCGCAATGTCTAAGAGCCAGCAATGCCCACGAACCCGCAATATCTAGGAGCTAGTAACGCCAGGAGCTAGCAATATTCACGAACCCGCAATACCCATGAACCCGTAATATCTAAGAGCCAGCAATACCCACGAACCCGCAATGCTTATAAACCCGTAATGTCAAGAACGGAACGAGAATCCAGGAACAAAATGCCAAGAACCAGGAATAAAACGCCCATAAAGTAATAAGTATAATATCCAAGAACGAGAAATAAAACACTTACAAAATAATAAATATAATATCTAAGAATAAGGAACGAAATGCTTAATAAGCAATAATTATAATATTAATAAATGAAAATCCAAGAATAAAACATTTATGAAGTAATAATTATAATATTCAAAAACGAGGATCCAAGAACAAAACGCTTATTAAATAACAAGTATAATACCTAGCAAATTTTAATACTTTTTAACATTTTAAGGCAATAGCCTACAAGCCCTGCTTCTTATAACATAGCCTATACTATAACCTATAATATTCCCACTTCACTAGCACTCCCAAAACTCGTGCTCGCCGCTAGTTGGTTTTAAGCGACATTTGCAATATAATTTTGGGAGTTTGCAAGCGTTGTTGAAGGAAGGAGGAATATGGAGGTCAGGGATAGAGGTCAAGGGGAGTTGGACGGGAACAATTAGAGTTTGAAATTTGCAGTATGACCCGATCTAACAATTAAAAAGAAGAAAGAAACAAATATGGGGACGTGAAAATAAATGTAAGGTGGAGGTAAGGGGTGATGAGAGGCGGTGAGGCTAGAGAGGGAGATGTAGAATCATGCCTTGGCTTTTACCGCAGTATGAAGTTCTCTTCAGCTTTCGTAACTCATATCGAAATAGAATAATACTAAGCATCTTAATTTCGATCTGCAGGGCCTCCAATAATTCGACATGTGTATAACAAGGGAGCGTCACCATTCGCAGGATACTGCCCCCGATACTATCTCTCGATGTTTCCTAACTATTACTACTGAGACGACATATCAATAAATCCACTTTCAATGCTGTCCCACTTCGCATCGCAATGCTGTAGTACATTTTCAGCACCGGTATTGGCTCAATCTGTCGAGACGATAGCCACTCGACTCAAGCCTTAGGAAATGCAATACAGGAATATTGAATCGTCAAGGGATGGCCGATATGGTTTTTTCAATGGAAGACAAAGTCTCAAGAATCGAATCTTGGTTGATTTGAGAAACTACATCGGAAGTTTGTTCGTACTCGGACGGGGACTTAGCAATTATTGAGTGTTCGAGGTTGGAAGGCGATTTGGTTGTATTCGGAAGAGCCGTCCCCAACAGAGGCCAGGTCGAGTGCAGATATTTATTCTAGATCAAGGGATGTGTCATCATTAGACGATGGGTGGGAGGGTACAACGACATAGTCATCTTCCAAAGAGGCCTTTGGGCCGTGCATTATGGGATCGGCAGGAGGGGAAACCACAGACCAGGAAGAGCCGGTGTCAGACATATTAAAGGCGATTATTGTTGATGAGACCTCAGGGTATCCGAGAAGTCACGCGCCAGGTGCGAGGTATCGTCGAGAGAGCAAGAGACAAAGGTGATGTACTTTGTGCGGATGTGTGGATGGAAGAATCACTAAACAAGATTCGCAGAGATTCGCAGAGGTTCACAGAGGTTCGTGAAATCTATGGAGGTTAATTGAACATCAGTGTTGAACGAAGGTGAAGAGAAATCAGTTGTCCAACTGGACAACGGAAAGGTTGAACTGACCGGCTATGACACCGACGTCAATGTACTTAGATTCTCTCGCAACATGTACTTGAGCGCATGCGAAAGTATCGCAAACTTTGCTTGATGTGTAAGGGGGTTGGTGGTGGAGGTTGTGGAGGTGGAAGGAAGACGGAGGGAAGCGGATGCTGGGAAATGATGGGTCATTTATACGCCTTCTGCGGGCAAAGCAAATTAGACGTCCATTTCCTGAGGCCAAAGCAGGTCCACCTTTGCTCTTGACCCAGAAAATCCATCCGTCGAATTCACAATATAAACAATGGGCAACTAAATATCTACCCTGCCTGGACCTGCAACAGAATGATGCGACGTTTTAGCAGCTACGCCAACAAAATCAGAGAAAATCTTTCTGGCAAAACAAGAGCTAGGCATGCAATTTGATTCTTCTATTATAAGCCTTTTTAGTTTGCGATACCAGGCTATTGCCTAACAAGCCCGAATGACTAGGTGCAAACACAAATTGCCATATGCTTGGCCTGTAAGATCTAAACAAGCTGCATCGAGCAGCATCTTTGATGGTCAATAGCACTCGAGCTGCATTGCGGCTTGCTTCTTCCAGCCTACTAATGTTTTCAATTGCTCAATACTGGCATGAAGCATCAAATTAAGCTCAATAAACCTCACAAACCAACCAAAGTATCCCGAAACCAAGTCCAGGAAAACAGACCAGTGTCACCTTGATTCAGCTACCACCTGAGATCACAGCGCCTCGTACGACACAGTAAAGATAACAGTGAAACACACAGCCAACTTCCTCATTCTTTGCTTTCAAGAAACTGCCTGTTCCCCTTCCCTTCCCTTCCCTTCCCTTCTCTTCCCTTCTTCTCTTCCTTCCTCGACCGACTACATCATCCCCCTGACCCGAAGAACAAAACTAAGCATCTCCCTCCACCTTCCCAATACAAAAATTGTGTTCCAGAGCAGAACATTAATGGGCTGACACTAAGATCTCTTCCTCCAATCTAGAAGAATTCGGCAACGGACTCAACTCAAAGATGGCTCGTCTCGCTGGCTTTAAAAGCTGATATGGAATGTAATATTTAAAGCAAGTATGTAGAGGACATATCACAGCAATGGAATGAATGATGTGGCGAGTGAGGGTGGAAGTGCAGATCAAGCATTGAGTACGGAGCGGGAGTAAAAGTATGGGAGCTTAAACTTCAAAGCGTAGTGAGGTTTCTGGGCAGGAGTTTGTGTTTGGAGCTCCTAAGCCCCAGGGAGAATATAGGAATGGGGATACTTAATGGATTGGGGGGGGTGGCGGGGTCATGAAGATTAACTTCACTCTTAATCGTTTTTTTTTTTTTTTCAAAAAAAAAAAAACTACGCATTGATTAATTCTATTTTCTACCTACCTAATTTATATAGTACTGTACATTTGAAGATATATAGGGCCATGAAAAGAGATAATCTACTCTTGGTGAGTCTGAGTAGACTCGGGATCGGCCTGTGCCCGGTTCGTAACGTGTACTTCAACTAACTCCTTCTCGCTGTCGACGAAACTTCGGTTTCTCTCCGCATGCTCGTTCTCATCGTCGATGAACACAGCATGGCCGTCGCGTCTCCAGAGATTACCTTGCACTGCACGAACGAACCACTGAGATGGAACATCAGCAAAGGATCACATTGAGAAGAGGAAGGGAGGAAGGAAGGAGAAAACTCACAGGTGGACTAGTGCCTCCAATCTTGTACGTCCAGTACTCCCCTTTATCGGCATCCGGGGGTTCGATCTCCCGTCCAAAAATTAGGAAGGTGACTTTCCGAGTAACATATATGGCACCGTTTAGACAGACATAAGTAAATAGCCCCGCAATCAATCCATACGCAACACTATACGTAAACGGCATGCTAACAATCGTCACGAACGCCGGGAGCGCATCACCAATGTATCCCCAATTGACACTCGTGACTTGCCGCATCATCATACAGCCCACCAGAATCAGAGTACAACCGGTTGCCCACGGAGGAATGGACGCGAAGATCGGGGCGAAGAAGATGGAGATCAGGAAACAGGTGCCGCATGTTATGGCCGTGAGACCGGTTCGTCCACCTTCTGTGATCCCGGCTCCGGATTCGATGAATGCTGTTACGGGGGAACAACCGAAGAGGGAGCCGATTGAAATGGACATGGCGTCGACGCAGTAGGCGAGGGTGGAGCGGGGGAAGTCGGCGGATTCGGGATCCACGACGCCGCTGAAGCGGGCCATAGAGTAGAGCGTCGCCGTCGCATCGATGATATCGACGTAGAGGAAGGTGAAGAGCGCGAGGGCGAAGTGCGCGCCCGAGGAGGTCACGTCCCAATCTTGGGCGGCGAGGGTCGAGTGGATGGGGTGGAAGGCGACGACTTGCTTGAAGAAGTCGAACATGGAGTCGCCATCGGGAGTGTGGGGGAAGTATGTGAAGGAGGTGTTGCGTCTGAGGTAGGAGTTAGTGAGGTGAGATGGGGGAAGGGGGAAGGGAACGAACGGCCAGGACATAATTGAGACTACTGAGATGCCGATGATTATGGCTGACTTGACGCGGTAGGACATGAGATATGCGGTTAAGAGACCACCGCAAATAACACCGATCCAAAGCTGTGTTGTTTATTAGCACATCACTCTCAATCTCGGTTATCTCTTGGAAAAGGGAGGTAAACATACCGTTGGGTTCGTCATCTTATGGCTGGTACAAGCCCCTGTTACAGGATCCAAATATTGTGGGGGACACCCAGCAATATCGGTTGGTGTTACCGGATTCCCAGTGATCAATCCAATTCCAGAATAACTCATGCCGATTTCAGTTAGAAACATGCCAATACCGACTCCGCTTGCGACCTTGACACTTGCGGGGATGACTTTGACAAGCCATTGACGCATGCCGATCAGAGACAGGAAGACAAAGATGAAGCCTTCGACGAAGACGGCCGTGAGTGCGAGGCGATAACTCACGCTTCCGGTGCCGTGGAAGCCGACAACTTGGTAGGTGAAGTAAGCATTCAAGCCCATGCCGGGACTAGAATGTTGTTAATAAGAGGCTTCAAGGGGAGGTAAGTAGTGGAGCTTACGCAAGAGCGACAGGAAGATTGGTGAGGAAGCCAAAGGCAATGGTTGCAATGCCCGAGATTGCAGCCGTAGCAGTGGTGAGATCCCGTTTGATGCCTATGGGCGTTAGGATTTCTCTCTTCTTCAGAAGTGGATCAATGCTTACCGATCAAGCACGTATTGTAGGCGGGATCAGTTGCGCAAGTTGGATCAACAGTATTGGTACAGACACATGTGCCTCCGGTATCGGTAAGGATGGATGCCTTGCAAGTCAGATTTGACATAAACTTGAAGGTAGAAAACAAACATTGACAGCAATGATATATGCCATAGTAAAGAAGGTCGTTAAGCCAGCTCTGATCTCGGTGAGGAATTTTGATCCCTTTCGCTCTTTCTCCTACAAACAATGAATTGTCTACTCAATTGTAGGACGTGATGAACTTACATGGCCGCATCCCTGAAGACGAAAGACTCTACCGAATGTCGACCTCGCAACCCGGGCATTGATTGCCGTGGTGGCATCTCTGATTGCAGACATCGTCGCTGGTACGAAAAGAAACCGTTGGACTCGGGAGAAAATGAAAGTGGGAAGGAAGAGACAACAGCGAGATTTAACGAGGGATTTATCTTGGCAAAACGAAAAGAGCCAAAACAAATACCCGCTGTACCTGACGCTATCATGGTAACACAGGACAATCATTGATGTGGCTTTCATGTACCTCCTTACATCCAGGCAGGTACTTTTACAAGGGAGTGAACAACAGTAAATACAATTTTGTGGAAGGCTTTTCCACTTGACGACGGCAAACACGAGAGGGGGCAGATGCGCAAGAACCATTCATTGGTCTGTATACGCAGTAGGCATTGGTATTGGCAGCATTAGACATGTACTTCCTTGGGCGCCGCACAGACTTCTGCAAATCCATCACAACCAAACCCTGCATTCCGAAGAGCTGGGAGGGCGATCACTAATCCAGATTCGAGGGTAGATTCGATTGCCGAGAGAGGGGCATGTTTCAGCTTTTGATTTTTTGCCCAACGACCCTAACCTTGGGACGAATGATCGGATCGTGCCCGCCCTTGCAGGTGGTTTGGCATTCGCCATGGCTGTGAGATCCTTACATGACTCAGTCTGTACGTACGTAGGAACACAATGTGGCAAGCTGATGAACTCTGTCTAGATTCTACATGACATAATTTTTCGACATAACTCGCGTGGCGCCAGAAGGTCCGAGGGTGGTGGCTTGCGGTGAGATGAAATCTTCAACAAATCGGCGGGTCGGCTCCCCACATGTTCCTGAACCGCATGGGATTCTGTTTTAGAAAGTGATATGTGATTGTGATCATTGTACAGTATATGACGATATATGAGACAGGAGATCGCTGAACAAACTGTCGTGAGGTTGTTCGAGTCAAGATGAAACAGTTTGGGAGTTGAGTTGAGGAAAAGTCTGCCTGGAGCACAGTGCGGCCGCAGCGGAGTTTGCCCACTCGCTTCAACCTTTGTTTCCCTAAACTTACTACGTTTATAAGGAGATGAACGTAGTAAGTTTAGGGAAACTATACCGCCCCCCCTCCCCCCGGCCCCCCCTTCTCCAGCGTCAAGGAGATGAGTTCAACCCTTTAACCTTTCAGCAAGAGCTGCATAGTCGAAGCCATCATCCACTACCTCCCATTCATGCATGTGAGCCTTTTCCTCATCACCACCATCCCCGAGACACTCCATGGCTTGTCAGCCATTCATGCTTCTTTAGGGGAGGAAAGTCCCGTAAGCGAGTGCAAGGGTCAACTCATCTCAGACATCAAACTCTTCACGGATCCCTCCCCGGTGCCTGCAGTTTCCCCACGATCCAATCACCCGCCCCCAGACTGAATCTACCCGCGATAGTGTGCCCCTGTCCCCCCGAAGAAGCATGAAGATACTCGTACGAGGTGCTGGTCTATCGAACGCCGAGACCAGACGCCTTGGTGCTCTATCCGAAATACTGGTAATATATCCATAGGAAGATGTCAGCCATCATGCGTTAAGTGTTTATGAGCCAGTGTCCCAGCGGGACAGTGGCTAACTAAGGAATGCTGTGGTCTCAGAAGCTGGGAATGCACCGCAGCCCATGCACAGGTTCCCAGACAGCTGGCAGCGGACTCCCAGAGCTGATGTACCTTTCAAAGCGCCTGGGTACCAAAAGACAGACACCGAACCCCCGGCGAGGTGGGATATTACGTGGTCCCCGGCAGCCCGCGCGGATGGCGAGATCTCTGGGTCCATTGTGGTATTGTTGCTTCGATCGTCGGGTCCTCGCTGCCGCGGAGATTATATCAACACTTGTGGATGACCTGTTCGTGAACTCCACGTGTGAATTGACTTTAGGGGACCCCTGAGGATCGTCGTTAGTGAAGGCCTACCCTTGGTTCTCTTTCTAGTCTTTGTATCGGCCTTCCTCCCATTTTTCAATATGTTCGATGTATCTTGGGTCGATCCAGAACGAGAGACAGTAGGAGAGAGAAGAAGTAGGAAAGGACAAGGACGAGGATCTGCATGCGCTTCACGAGATGGACTCAGTCTACCATCTCAACTCTCACCAAGAAGCTCACCGAGAAAGGCTTCGACATCAGAAAGACCAAAAACCAGTAACGTTTTCGGGCCAAGTACGTTGTATACGAAGCGGGGTGCGTTGACGGGTGGAGGAAGACAGTCCAGATCATCCTCAACCCTTCGTCTGGACGGTCCAAAGCAAAGGTATACCGGCACCGCAAGCTCGGATTCCTCCTTCCAAGAGACACCAAGAACATCAACGACAACGGCGAGGACTCCAGAGACGGGTTTTTTTTCGGACTCTTACAAATCTGATTGTGAGCACTCCAGATTGTCAAGTCCATCAGAAGGTATGATTTCCTTGCCCCGCACATGATGAATGTAAAATGATTAATGACGAAAATAAGCATCAGGCTCAAGAACTAATTCCACGTGGAGCCTAAACGCCGACTCAATAAGCAGTACAGGCAAGATCGTGCAGCAGCTAAGCCCCACCTCATACGTGACGCAAAGCACGGAGATCACAATCACCCCGCGCGAAGCAATGAAAGACACAGAGCAGGTTGCGATTATGGTTCATATCTCAGCCAGCGGGACGCTACATGTTCACGATGAGGAGCCCGCAAGCAGACGGTAAGCGTTGCCCTCGTCTCTCACCCCTCCGTCTCCCCTCGCCAACCCCATAAATAAAAAAGCAGATTTACTAACTTGATTCTCAAAGGCCCTCCCAAGCAGCAATCCTAGATTTCCTAAACGACACCTCCGACGAAAGAGATCTATCAGAAGAGCGCGAGCTCCCCAAAACGCCGGAACCGCAACCCTTATCACCGCCTCCTTCTTGGCAGCCTGTTGCCTGGGAGCCGCCCGAGGCATGGGGATGCTCTAAGGATACAGGAGCTGGGGGAACGAAGGATGTACCTCTTTCGTTCAAGACGAGGGGTTTAGGTTTACCGTTTCGACCTGTGACTGCGACGGGGAAACCGAGGAGGAGGGAGAGAGATGTTGGTGAGGAGAGAGAGCGGTGGGAATAGAGAGGAGATGTGGACGGAGTGGAAGAATTCAAGTTCATTGGTCTTGTTCGATAGGTGAGAGCGTAAGAGTGGCTTGGGGCCCGATTTCTGAAAGAGAAGGCTTGTGGCAGGATAGACTCCCACGACCGGGACATGCTGCAGGTATGCGATTCTGGGGCGTTTAAGCAAGGTTTGGCGTGCTCAAAACAACAAACACCAATTTTCCCTATGTTCGATATATTCAAGAAGAATTGGCAAGAGAGGAATTCGGGTTATGTTTTAGAAAACATGGTTTAATCGGTAGACTAGGTGGATAAAGGTCATCAGCAGCGTTAGTTCAAGCGAATACTAATATGTTTTATTCCTCTTACTTTGCGCTTCCAGGAGGGACAGTAAGGGAGTTGATCTGGTGGCTGACTAGACTCTCGTCATATTTTGCTTCTTGCGGGCAAAAGAATATGTACTGTAGTTGCCACTCAATAAGCAGTCCAAAAGACTCTGAAAGTTTAGTATATCCTTTAGGACGAATCCGGTTAAAATAAGAGCAATTTTTTCTTTTGGTAGTGGAACTCTAGGTAATCCTTCAATTGTACGGAAGGGGGTTGTCAGAAATCACTATGACTCCTCTTGTTAGGCGGTGAACCTTTTGGTCAATCAGGTATCAAAGTTGTACATGTTTGCCCCATAAATTCCCTTATCTAGCGACGGCAGAACCAGGGGGGTGATGGTGATTTCTGACAACCCCCTTCCGTACTGTGGCGGTGGTGGGAAAAATGAGGACAGCCTGGAGCACGTGACCTATGGGTCACGTGGCCATAGCGAACCTGTATATCCATCACGCTGCCACCAGGTGCGCCCTGGCGGACTATGATTGAGTACCTGTACGTGGTGTCCGCTACGAATCTGGGATTGAGCTTAATTACAATATGATCTCAGAGCTTAGATTCAATCAGGTAGAGTTGGAAGGATTAGATTGTGTTGAACAGAGTTTAAAGTTTTCCTTGGGAGTGAAATTTTCACTCGGCTTAACGGCTAATTTAACTAAAATAGAGGCCCTTATTATTACGATAATAATTGGTAATAGAATTATTACTTGTCTTGGCTAGGAGTATAATATAATAACCTGTACGACTATTAGTATAGACAATTGACTCCTCTAGAGTATCTTATAGAATTTTCATATCCGGAAGAGAATAATAAATCTAGCTTGAGAACTTGGTCCTTTCCGATATCTTGATAGACTCGAACTTAAAGTTATTATAATCCCGACTTATATAAGACTATATAATAAGAAATTAGAAAAGAGTAAAGGGAATAAGGGAATAATAATATTCGAATAATCTCTAGTTTATAAAGACAAGCCCGAGAACATTTCTAGACTATAATTAAATACGAGAGTATATATAAGAACGGATTATAATAAGGGATAAGAAGGAAAATAACTGGAATGCTTGGTTATACTATTGGGTGGAGGTTACGGATAAGCTGGGGAAGGAACTTAAAGGAAGGGGGACTTAATTATAATAGGGGCAATACAAATAACCCGTAAATGAGACAAAAGCTTATACTTATAAAACTGAAGAAATACAAGCGTACAAAAACACTCCAATAAACTGTATTTTTCCCTAGTAATAGGGTTTTTATATATAGCTTTAAATACCCAAGGGGTTTATTCCCTTAGTGTCTTATAGTCTTATAGACTCCTCAAGATACGGGATATAAGCCCGTTCTCCGCCAGATAATAAATAAATACACACACACACACCAGGTGCGCCTTGGGTCCGTGCACAAGTTAAGCGAGCCAACGAGATCGCGTGTTTCAACACTCCAGGTATGTTTGCCTAAAATTTAGCGATCCAAGCCCTGAATTTTAGTGATTTGGCCGTTAAAATATAGTGAGCTTCAGTGACAGATTTTGGTGTTCCTTGCTTATTAATACGGCGCACCAATAGCAAGAAGGGCGCACCTGGCGGTAGCGTGACGGATAGGGCAGTTCTATTGCCATTTCTCCCTCTTCACTCACTTAATCCATCCTTCGCTCCAGTCGCTTGAGTGCTGCCTGCGCTTGTTTTGTTGTTATGGTGATTTCACCTTTATAGTACTCCCCTTCGTCTTAACCTCTGCGCCCTCATGCTTAGTCATGTTATTGCTCTTATATTTGGTGACTAATCATTCTTTATTCTTTTTGCTTTTGCCTTGCGGATATTGTCATCTCCACGCGACATATTAAGGAAGACCTAATCGGCCTTTAGGGAACCTAAACTTGACCTCAAAAAATAAGTCACCGAATCTTTCAACGCAGCCCAAATCCAGGCCTCTGTCGTTGTCGACGTCAGTCTGAGCTTGTTCTGGCTTGAGCATGCGTCCGTTTGAATTTGAGCCGCTCACTAATCCAGGCTCCGAAATTCGGTTGTTTGACATCTTGCCGGGGACAAGAGCCATTCGATGTCGACTAAGAACCAGTCCACTCGAAACAGCCAAGGGACAATATGAGCCGCTGTTATATTGCTGGGGCGACCAGAAACACCGAGCCATTATCTTCATAAACGACTACACGCCAAGCTGGCTAATAAGTCAGTCAGTCAATCATTAGTTGAGGATATATTCGAATTGACTAATTAATGGACTGATTAATTAAAAACTTCAATTAATTAATTAACTTAAGTCGACTGATCAACCATTAATCAATTATGAGACTATATTAAAAAAATCATAAATTTTATTTTAAATCATTTAATCCCCAATTAATAACCGCTATATTATAAGCTCGTGATATTTAAATTACTCCTTTCCTTTATTAATTATTTAAGTATTCCTAATATTATAACAATTCCCTTATTAACCGTGAGCTTTTAAGGATAATTTGTTTTATATATAATAAAAATACTCACTCGTACTTTAAACTTATAACCGGAATAATTAAAAAATCGAATATTATATATATTAATTGAGGCCATTTAAACTCCTTTAATTATTAATATTTTATAATAAATATCTTATTATATAATTCCTTTAAGTATTAAATATATTAGTCTTTTTATAATAATATTTTAATTAATGCGATTAATTAAAGAATGATTTAATCTAATAAATCTTAAAAGTAATTAATAAGTGAAGTAATTAAAGGGAATAATAAAGGTTATATAATAATATTTTTATATTTATATATATCTTTTCAAAACTTCTTAACTTTCGATTTAATAATATATAAGATATAACTCTTATTATTAATTTATTTATCTTTAAAGTATTTTATTTTAAATCTCGGATTTATAATAATTATGAGATGAATAATAGTAAGTAATAAGTTAATAGAATTAGTGAATTGTGAGACTAGTGAATTTAGTATAGAACTAATCTCTAAATCCTCTAAGAGGTTCAGATAAATATTTACTATATATATATAAGTGATCACGTGTCTATTCCGCACTTATTCAATAAAGCGTATAATAGTAATATAATTAATTTATAATTAATTAAAGAAGTGAAAGTATATAGGTATTTATAAACACTTTACTAATAGTATATAATCTAAATTATATATAGACTTATTATATAATTTCCTATATAATAACTAGTATATATTATAATTATTCCCCTTTCTAATAATCTTATTTTCAAGATCTCTTATATCTATTTTAATAAACTATCTTTATTACTTAAAATAAGTTTCTAATTAGTATTAAAAGAATATATAAATTATAATAATAATTAATTTACGGATTATATTTATATTTTCGTAAAATTATTATTAATATTAATTCACTAATAGAAAAGTGATTAGTAATAAATAAAGTAATAATTATAATATTATATATATTATTTATATATAATATATTTCTATTAGTTCGATTAAGAATTATATTCCTTTATATTAAAATACTATTCTATACTTTAATATTTCTTCTTATCTAATATATTAGATATTTTAAATAATTTTAAAAATAGAAAAATTTATATATAGATAATATATAAAAGTTTCAAATATTCTAAAGGAAATAAATCTATTCTTTGAAAATCTTTAGGAATTAATATTATTATAATATATTATATCCGGAATAGAATTAGTATAGATTTATAAATAATTAATTTAAATATTTTACTAGTATTATTTAAGAATCAAGTTACTTTCTATAAGATAATCTTTTTTCCTTAAATTAATAATATAATATTCTAGATATTTATATTTTCTAGCTTTTTCTTCTATTTCTTTTTAAAACTTTCTTTAATTAGATTTTTAATTTAATTTCCAAATTCCCAAAATATTATAATTTTATTAAACTAATTAAAAGTAATATAATAATCTTTCAGATATCTTTCTAAAAATTAATTAATATCTCAAATACTTTAAGTATTATAAAGGAGCAAGTCTTGTAATACTGAAAATGAACGGTTTTAGTAGTATTATAGAGCCGTACGTGGTCACGTGCTAGCGTCACGTGAGCGTAGCGAGCGGGCATATAAGCTCGCGTCTTTACTAGTTTCGCACTTCTCTCCTTAAATAATTCAATCACGTTTTGATCTCTTTCTATTTTATAATTATATTCTCTTCTTATAATATTTAATTATTAATTCAAATATATAATATATTTAAATATCTGATTTAAAGAATTATAAATACTATTCTAATAATAGAGGAAAATATATTCTAGTAAATTCCTTTAAGATTTCTATTTGAATTTCTTAAATTTCTTTGAATTTTCGAAAAATTATTTAAATTTTTGAAAATTGATATAAAAATATTAAATCTTATATATCCTTTCGAAACCTTATTAGATCTGGAAAGACTAGATTAATAAATAAAAAGTATTCTTTAATATATATTCAGAAATTTATATAATATATAAGAAAGATATTAATAATCTCTAGTCCTAAATCTGAAAGGAATAGAAAAGGATTAATAAGTTTACTAATTCTTTTTATTATATAATAATTATATATAAAGAACCGGATCTATAAACCGGTATTCCTAAAGTGAATTCTTATTATTTTTTAAAATCCTTAACTAATCTATAATAGAAATATTATAAAGTATATAATATAAATATTATATTAATTATTAATATTTTTAAGGAATTCAAGAAATTATTAATAATAAGTATTTCGAATTCGAATAATATAATAATTATTATAGTTAAAGAATTAATTATAGAAATTCGGATTTATTATAAAGTTTATATAATAGTTATAAATTCATTTCTATTCCTTTTAAATCTTATCTTATTAATATTTCTTATAAAATTATATTATTCCCGAAAAAAAAGAATATATTCTAAAAAAGATTATTTAATATTTTATAAGTATTTGAGATTATTTAATATTTAGAATTTAGTATTTTTCTTTAATAAAAAATAATATTATTAGATTAGAAATTATTTTTTATTTAAAATATTTATAATTGGATTATTTATAATAAATTTCCTTTACTTTTCTTTATAATCTTTTTTCTAAAATATAAATATAATTATTTTATAAGTCTTAATAAAACTCTGAAAATCCTTATAAGAAAAAAAAATTTAGGAAAAGAGTATTTTAATTATTATTTAGAATCTTTTTTAGTCTATCTGGTCTTCTCTTTATTTATAGGAACTAATCTCTTTATTTTAGTAAATTAGAGTTTTTTAATATTTTAAAAGAATATTATAAGATTTTTACTAATTCTAAATTATAATTTTTATTATATAATTTTAGAAAATCTTTAATATTTTCAAGATTAGAGAAAGTAAAGAATTATATATTATAATTATTTGACTAGAATCTTTATTTAATTAAATATTAATATTCCTTATATTTACTATTTTATTTATAATTAATAATAGTTTTAATTTTCTATTTTTATTCTTTATTATTATTTATAAATTCCGGAAACTCTTTAATAAAATATAAATCAAAATCCTATTTCTTTTTTATTATATATTCTTCAAAAAGAGAAATATAGAAAGTTAAATATAATCTATTATATAAACTTGAGAATTCTAATTTATATATAAATTTACTAATATATTCAAGGATTTTAAATAGATTTATAAATTTGAATATAAGTTTTCCCGATTTTAATTTAAGATTTTTAATTAATAATATAATTTAGATTTCTTTAAAATAGTATTTTATTAATTAATATCTATTATAATAAGTCTTTCGATTATTTTATATATAATTTTAGAGTTTTTAAAACTTTTTCCGCTTTTTAAAAAGAATCTCTAATCTTTTATATATAATTGATATTTTTCTTTTAATTCTATTTTCAAGATTATATAGAAATTTCGAATAGTAATTATAATATATTTTAAATAATATATTCTATAAAACTTAATATTTTAAATTATTATATATAAATTCTATAAAAGATAATTTCTTAAATTAATTATTCTTTTAGAGATTATAATAACTTCTTAAATAGTATTTAAGAATTTGATTTTGTTTTTCTATTTATTTATTTATTTATTTATAAATAAAATACTATATTTAGATATTATTTATATATTAGATAATAATAGAAAATAAATTAAAAATAATTTATAAATACTATTTCCCGATTAGAGACAATTCTATTAGATATATTAAATAATAAAAATATATTTTCTTATATAAATTTAATAAATTCTAAAAAGTCAATTATCTTATTATAAGTAATATATTTAATTATTTTAGAGTATTAATTAATAATAATAAGAATTATATTAAAATCAGGATCTCCTATCGGGTTTTTATATAATAGTAAACTTATAATAAAATTTATAAAAATTTCATTTTAAAGTCTTTTAGATTATAATAAACTATTTAATAGATTATATAATATATACTATTTGACTTTAATTCTCTAGTAAATATTATATTCTTTATAATATATATAAATATTAGTTTTTATATTTTTTTAATATTAGAATCTTTTAAGAAACTCGAGTGTTTTCTCGATTCTATAATATTCTATTAAAGGATTATTATAATAAAGTTTTATAACTTTTTTATATAATATTAGATTTTCCGATATAATAATTCTTGACTTATATTTAAATAAACTCGAGTTATCTATTATCTAGATTTCCTTTCTATTAGTATTTCTTTTATTAAATCTCTTTTTTATAATATTTTAATATCGGGAATTATTCCTCTAAATCATTTGAATAATATCTAATAATAGTTTAAATAAAGGAATTAATATTATAATCCTTTTAGTAATTATATATATTTTTATATTTATAAAATTAGATATTTATAATTATTTAATTTAAAGACTCGAGAAAATAAGTTTTTAATACTTTTAAGTAATAAGATTAAGAATATCTTCTTTATACTAATATTTGAAATAGTATTTTCAAAATATATTTTATTATTTTAATTCTCTTATAAATAATCCAAATAAAGATCTTTCTATTCTTTATATAATAAATAATCCTTTTGAATTATAATAGAGATAATAAACTTTATAAATTTATTTTTGAAAAATGATTTTTTAATAATTTATATAATTATCTAAATTATAATAATAAAAACTCCTTTGGATTTATTCTAAAAGATCGAAAACTAAATTATATTAATAGGATTATTAATATAATCAGGATATCTATTAGATCTATTTATAGAATTTAAAATATTTTTATAATATATAATCTTAAAATTATATATTATAAAATATATTATTTAATATATTTAATAATTCTTTAAGTATTTTATTTTTATAAAATATTAAAGGTTTTTATAATTAATAATAATCTCGATTATATATTTAATACTTTTAAAATAATAATATTAATATTTAAAAACTTTTATAATTATAAGAAATTCCCTATTATAAATATTATAATTATATTCAATTCTAATAAATTTACGAAATTAAAATACTATCGAATACTAGTATTATTTAATATTATTATTAGTTTTATATTATTATAAAATAGTTCTTATAATTATAAATTTTAATATATTAGTTTTTATTCTAATCTTTTTAAAGAGATTAAAATAGATTAAAATAAATATTAAAGTAAATATATCTTTTAAGAATTGAAAACTCTTTTATATTATCTCTATCTATTAGAATAAACCGGTTTTATAATCTTATTTTATATCTTTTAAGAAATTTATAAATCCAAGAATTATATATAAATACTAATAAATAAATCTATAATAAAAGTTTACGAATTTAAGAAAAATTTAAATATTATAAAATAATTCTAATTTAAACTATTTTAATAATATTATAGATTTATTTAGAGTCTATTCGAATATCTTTTATATTAATAAAAAATCCGAGAAATTCAATTTCCTTAATATTAAATTTATATTTATTTAATTTATAAAATAGATTATTTTTATATAATTTAATAAATATCTAATAGATATAATTATAATATTTATTTTTATTTTATAAATATATAAGAATATTATACCTTTAAATAATAGATTTAAAGGTTAGATTTTCGCTTAGTTCACTTATACTAGAATAGAGGTTTTTACTAATAAGGAACACTAAAGTCTTGGCAAAAAAAGATAAGGTTTCTACAAGATTAGTGGCGTGAATCTCCTATTTGGGCCTAGTATAGGCCCTTAAGCCAATAAGAGTCCTTAAATCCAAGGGGATAATCTCCCGAACTTAAAATCACGTTCTTATTTAATGCGCTAGCATTTAATAAGTCACGTGATTTACGTCTAATTTAAATTATAGATCTGAACTAGGCCTATTTCAGGAAATTAAAATCACGTGCTTAGCCTTAGTATTAAAGAAGTTATAATTTTTTAAAAAAATTAAAACCGATATTAAGGTTTTAAAGTACAATTATAATAATATTATTATATATAATAGGAATACCAAAATCACGATTTTTATCACTTATTTAAAACTTAAAATGCCGCCTTAATAAACCGTATTATAAGGATTCTGTTTAACTAGTAATTTGGAACTAATTGATAAGCTACTAGGGAAAAAAATTACACGTGATTTAGGCCATTATTCGTAATGATTTAATTTTTAAAAAAATAGATTCGGAAAATGGGTGCGAAA
This sequence comes from Hyaloscypha hepaticicola, assembly GCA_002865625.1. Lineage (NCBI taxonomy): Eukaryota > Fungi > Ascomycota > Leotiomycetes > Helotiales > Hyaloscyphaceae > Hyaloscypha > Hyaloscypha hepaticicola. The sequence goes on from KZ613561.1 coordinate 52,856, forward strand.
TGGGTGTACGGGAGTTGTATAAGTGCGGCGGCCTTAAATTTAAGGGTTTCTACGATTTGTATCACTTATTTAACACTTAAAATACTATATTAATTAAGTGCTTTATATGAATTTCATTTGACTAGTAATTTAGGCCTAGTTAATAGATTATTAGGAAAAAAGTTTATACGTGATTCGGACTGTTATTCGTAATGATTTAATTTTTTAAAAAATGGGTGTGGAAAATGAATACGAAATGGGTGCGAAATGGATATACGAGAGTTGTATAGGTGCGGCGGCCTTAAATTTAAGAATCTTCACGATTTTCATCACTTATTTAATACTTAAAATACCGCATTAATTAAGTGCCTTATATAGATTTCATTTGACTAGTAATTTAAGTCTAGTTAATTGGTTATTAAGAAAAAAGTTTACACGTGATTTGGACTATTATTCGCAATAATTTAATTTTTTAAAAAATGGATATAAAAGATAAATACGAAATGAATATACAGGAATTATATAAGTATAGTGACTTTAAATTTAAGAGTCTTTACAATTTCTATTATTTATTTAATATTTAAAATATTACTTTAATTAAGTATTTTATAGAGATTTCGTTTAACTAGTGATTTAGGTCTAGTTAATAGATTATTAAGAAAAAAGTTTATATATAATTCGGACTATTATTTATAATAATTTATTTTTTTAAAAAATGAATATAGAAAATGGATACGAAATGTATAATAATCGGGATACTCGTTATATAATTAGTTTAATTGTAATTGTATTGGTTTTAGGTTAAGGGAACCGATATTTATAATATTAATATCTCAAATTAAGAATATAAATAAGTATTAGAAGAGTATAAGACACTTCTCTCTCCTTAATTTAATATTTCTAATATAACTAGATTATTGAATACTATACTTTAATCTTTATAATACTTTCTATTATTATAAAATAGATACGAAATAGTATATAGAAATTATATAAGTATAATAGTCTTAAATTTAAAAGTCTTCACAATTTTTATTATTTATTTAATATTTAAAATACTATTTTAATTAAGTGTTTTATAAGAATTTCATTTAATTAATAATTTAGGCCTAGTTAATAGATTATTAAAAAAAAGTTTATATATAATCCGGACTATTATTCGTGATAATTTAATTTTTTCAAAAATTAAAACGGAAAATAAATATAATAAAGAGAATATAAGAATTAATAAATATAAAGACTTTAAATTTAAAGTATTAAATAATATTTATTATTTATTTAATAATTAAAATATTATTTTAATTAAATAAAAACTTTTTAGATTTAAAATATTATTTAAATATAATAATTATTTAAATAAAAACTCTTTTAAATAAAGATTTTTAA
>KZ613561.1:54320-85986 GCA_002865625.1 Hyaloscypha hepaticicola
AAATATTTTAAATTAAAGACTTTTTAAATAAATTAAAAGTTTTTTAATTAATAATTCTTTTAAATTTAATTAAATATTTAAATATAATAATTATTTAAATATAAAAATTATTTAATATTAAAAAATCTTTTAATTAAAGATTTAATTAAATAAAAAATATATTAAATTAAATACTTTTTAAATAAATATTTTTTAAATATTATTTTATTATTTAAAATAATAAAATAATAATAAAAAATTACTTTATTTAAATATAATAATTATTTAAATATAATTTTTTTTTAAACTTTTAATATTTATTAAAAAAATAATTTTAAAATAATTTAATAAAATAATTTAATAAAATAATTTAATAAAATAATTTAATAAAAAATCTTTTATTTAAATTTTTTTAAATAAAAGTATTAATAATAAAAATCTTTTTATTAATTATAAATATTATTAAATATTTTAAAATTTATTAATAATTATATAATTTTTATTCCTTTTTAATATATAATAATTTTTTTTTTTTTTTTAAAAAAAGGTTTATTATTTAATATATTTTTAATTTATTAATAAAATATATTTGATTTTACTTATAAATATCAGTATAGTATTATTGTAAATATTACTAGTCATGTGACAGCGCGCACGTGTTACGTGACTAGTCCCAATTAGGCTTAGCCCCCCCCCGGGGAAGGGTATTAATACCAAGGTGTCGACTACTCTTTCTGACACTTAACACTTAACCAAGAATCAACCACCACTTTATGTGATGAACATTCACGATAAATACGTGACAGTATTACACATAACCGGTAAGAACCGACACTGATCAGTTTCTAGATTCAGATCAGAAATACCAGTAGCTAAACCCCCTGTACTAGCTTTTATAGTACTTAATCAAGTTACCAGAAATCAAAGAGCAGTTACCTTAATTGATCAGAGACTCCTGTATTTCACCAGTTTACAGTACTAGCTTTACAGTACTAACTTTAGTACTAAAACCTCAAACCCTTAGCCCGAAACCCTCTAAATTATATCCTCTTTATAAGACCCTCTTTATAATACTCTTCTAATCTCCTATCTCCTCTATTATCTCACTTCAATTTAATCACTTTCCGATATCCAAAGTAATAATCTCCTGGTCTCTACCTGCCAGAACCCTCAAATCACGAAGTCAAACCGATAATAATAACTTATTATATAGAACTTGTAACTAACTATAAAATACTCTCTTTTAATATTCTCCTTACCGCATTTGAACTTATAACTAATTACAAAACACCTTCCTTACAAAACTCTCTTTATAATATACTCTTTTACGACATTTTAACTTTAGTTTCAGCTTCTGAATAAATAATAACTACTTTATCTCCCCTGCCTTAATCGACTGGCAATCCACCTTCCTTACCTTTCTTCGACTTATATATACGAATACTGGATATACTAGATACTGAAAATACCCGGGAATACAATATCACTGGGTAACGGTTAAAAGGCCTCTAGTTCTTAAGGAGAGAATACTGTCTATAGGCAAATACCCTTTTCTCCTAATATTCTAGATATACTCAATCCCGAATCTAAATCTCTCAAAGTACTATAATTTAGTATAGAAGAAAGTGATTAGGATATATAGGACAAATAATATAGAAACGAATAAATTAGTAAATAGAGGAGTATTAATCTGGAAACTATTACAGATAGTGAGATTCGGGAATATATAAATACCAAACTATACGAGTTTACAGAATACTTTCAGTATTACCCATTAGCCTTTAATATATACTATTTCTTTTACAAGGAATTTAACGAGTTTACGATTAAGGACTTCAACCGGCTTGGATAGTGTTATCTTAAGAAGCTTAGAGAATAACTATACAATTTCGATATCTATATTATATAAGACCCCAGGAATCTCACAATCGCCCAGAGTTTAGTTAATATCACCAAGGAAGTATATTACCCGTGGACTGAAGAGGACACTAAAGCTCTGGAATCGACTGACAATACTGTCCCTTTTGCTTCATTTCGCCAAGAACTAATACCTCTTTATATATAATACAAGGAACTGCTAGAGAAATGCCAGGAATGTCAATAATAGCAAAAGAGACCTCAAAATCGACCGAAAGTTCAGTCTATCCCGAAATCAAGGTACTTTCCTCAACCCTCGACCTGCCGGTATTACAAGGAGAACTTTGGTAACAGGAACACGCTATTTCGTCACCTGGAACTCTGCAAAACGTCTCGATCCCGAGTATCCTCAAACACCTCACAATTATCAACTTCCTCCGTCTCTTCCAGAGTATCCAGAGCTTCCCCGGTCACCTCAAAATCGTCAGCTTCCTCCGTCTCTTCTAGAGTATCCAGAACTTCCTCAATAGCTTTGTCAGTATCGTCAGCTTCGTTAATTTCATTAATAGTATCAATTGAGAAACTATAACTTCAGATTCTTGGCCAATTATATACAATACGATCTCAAGACCTCTCGTTCCTCCGTAAAAACGATCCCCTTTACGGATTACCTCAAAACCGGTAGTTACGCAAGTTGATAACTACTATAATACCTCCAAAATCAATAGTTACGTATCGACAGCTGCCATATCCCCAAAACCGACAGCTACGCAAATCGACAGCTATTATAACACCCCAAAACCGGTAGCTATACAAATCGATAGTTGTCTCACCTTCAAGACCGGCAGCTACGTATCGACAGCTGCCATACCCTCTAAATCGACGGCTACGCAAATCGACAGCTATTTCACCTCCGAAATCGTCAGTTACGCAATCGACAACTGACACACCTTCTCCAGTGGAATCCAACACCCTTAAAGTCCTTCCAGTGGAATCGATCGTCGACGCCTTTACGGCTATAACAACCACGGCCGTTCCCCATACTTTGGCCCCCTTAACGACTCCCCTGATAGCTGAACACCTTGAAAAGTCATCCTCCTTTACACAATCGACATACAAGACTAATAGCTTGCACGAAATCGATAGCTTACACGAAATCGATAGCTTACACGAAATCAACAGCTTTGAGCACGGATACTGGGAAGGTATGGGCATATTATAGGAGGGAATGGGCATACGGATATGGAGAAGACAAAAATGGGCGTATTAGGTGGACAAGAGGACTGAACTAGGCCAAATTGGGAAAACAGTATGCGATCAGAAGGAGACACTGTTTTTGAGTCACTTTTAGAGTGGTTCCAGTGTCGGTATAGTATTATTGTAAATATTACTAGTCATGTGACAGCGCGCACGTGTTACGTGGCTAGTCCCAATTAGGCTTAGCCCCCCCCCGGGGAAGGGTATCAACACCAAAGTATCGACTACTCTTCCTGACACTTAACACTTAACCAAGAATCAATCACCACTTTACGCGACGAGTATTCACGATAAATACATAATAGTGTTACGTGTAACCGGTGGGAACCGATAATAAAAATGTTTTTAATTTAATTTAATATATAATAAATTAAATAATCTTTTTATATTAATCTTTATTATAAATTAAATATAAAATATTTTATAAAATTATATTTTTAAATTATATATTATTATAATATTATATCTTTTATAAATTAATTTTTTAATTAATAAAATTTTAATTATTTATAACTTTTCATTTTTATTTTAAAATTTAAAATTAATCAATTAATATCACGTGATTTGGTAAATTAAAATACTTTAATTTAATATAAAATTGAATATAATTAAATGAATTCTTTATATAAATATTAAAATTTAAAAAAAATTAAAAAATTAAAAATTAAAATTAAAATTTCCTTTTAATTAATAAACTAATAAGTAATCACGTGAGTATTAATATAAGCTTTTAATTATTAAATCATAAAGCTAGTTATATATTTTAATTTTAATTTTAATATTTAATATAAATAATAATTATTTATTTTAAAAATATTAATTCTTTTTAAAAAAAATTTAAAAATTTAAAAATTTAAATTATTAAAACTTATTATTAAAGTCTATATGACTTTGTATATATAAATATATTAAATTAAGATGTTTTTAACTTAAATTAAACGAATTTTTAATATTTATTTTTATTTTTAAAAATATACTCAAATCTTTTAATTTTTATTAAATTTAAACTTTTATAAAAAAGTAAACCTTAATTTAAAGACTCTTGAATCGACTAAAGGCTCGATTATACTATTCAAATATACTATTATAAAATAGTCTAATAGATTAATTAGAATTATATTAATATATATTTAAAATATTATTAATATATTTACTAATCTAAAAGATATTATAAAATATTTAAAATATCTATAATAGGTTTTGAATATTATTTTTTATTTATAATTATTATATATATATATATAATAATAAATATTCTTAAAATTAAATTTAATAAAAATTTTAACTTTTACTAATTTATTAAAAGTTTTATTAATAAGAGAAAAAGAATATTAATTCTTTATTATAACTTTATTAATTCTATAATAATTAATATAAAGTTAAAGACTTTTATTCTTTTTTGAAATAAAGAGAATAAAGATTCTAATAGGACTTATATTAGACTTAATCTAATATTTATAAATTATATTTTATAAATATAAATATAATATTTCTAATTAGATTTTTAATAAATTATATAAGAGATTATAAGGAATTAGTTTATTTATATTAATCGAATATTTAATACTTTCCAAATCAGGAAACTCTAATACTTTATCGGAATTAAAATAATCTAATATATTATAATTAGATTTTCGGAAATATAATAATACTTTTAAAACTCTTTAATAGAAAGTATTAATCTAATATATAATTATATTAAAACTATTATAATCAGAATTATATAATAATATAAATATTTGAAAACTATTATAAAGATATAATTTCTAATTTCTCGAATAATTATATTCGCTTTTTATTATAAATAATACTTGAGATTCGATATCTAATAAACTATTAAACTCCTTATTAAATTCTTTTAAAATAAGGATTTTAATATTATTAGATTATATTAAAATATAGATTTATCTTTTTTTAATATAATTAATATATTATATAATAGTTTTCTTATAAAATTCTATATTAAAAATAAAATAATAAATATTAATATTTTTATAATTATAAAACCAGAATTTAAATAAATATATCTTATTATAATTATTTATAAAAAAAACCTCAAGATTATAAATTTAATAAACTTTAAATTTATTATTATAAAAGATTATAAATTCCTAATTATATTTAATTAAAAGTATAAATTCCTTATTCTGAATCTATTTATTATTAAGAAAATTATAATCTATTCTCGTATTTTCTAATCTAATAAATACTTTAAAGATATCTATTTTAGATTAAATTAGTTAAATATAAATTATTATATAAATAAATATATCTTTTTTATTAAGATTATAATTATTAATATTTAAGATTTAGTCTTTTCTTTTCCCGAGTCCTTTATAGGATTTAAATATAATTACTCTTTTTAAATAATCTAATTTATTTATTATTAAACATTTCTAGAATCCTTTTAAATCTTTACTTTTTTAGGATTCTATTTTATCTATTTATTATATTTAAAATATCTTTTATTATTTATATAATATTCTTTTTAATTATAAATATAATAGATTATATTAATAAAGAAATTAGATCTGAAAAGGGATCTGGAAAGTCCAGAATTATTACTAATATATTATTATAATATAATTTGGACTTTTCCTTTTTCTTTTAATATTCCTAGAAATTTAAATTCCTAATTCCAGAATCTTTTAAAATAGAATTATTCTTATTTGAATCTTCTATTTTTCCTTTTTTTATTTATAAATAAATAAGATTTTCAGTCTATTAAATCTATTTAATTTAATATTTTATAGACTTTATTTCTTTTCTATAAAGTATAAAAGTAAATTATTTTTTAATTTTTCTATTTATTAAAATAGTATTAAGAATTCTTATTCGGTCCCTTTTAGAATATAATTCTTAATCTATTTTAAGAGAAATTATTCGAGTATATAATTCGAAAACTAATTCTCTATTTAATTATTAGAATTCTTAAAAACTTTAAAATACTTTTTATTAATATATTTAAGATATAATAATTATATTAATTAAAAAGACCTTGAAATTTTCCTAATAAATCCTATAAAGAAAAGGGTTTTATTTTTATATAATCTTTTAGATATTATAAATATTATTCTATAATATACTTATTATAATATTTACTTAAATTAAATATCTATTATAAATCTATAACTAGATTCTGAAGACTTATTCTTATAAGAAAGTGAAAGTTCTTTATTTATTCAGATTCTTTTTATAATATATATTAAAAGTCTAGACTTTATAGGACTTTTCCCTATTAAATTCTATTTTAAATTTATTATATTACAATTCTGGAATAATAATATTATTAAAATTATTAATATCTATTAGACTAGATATAAAAGAACTTTCCTATTCCAGTCTAATATCCTTTAAATTCAAGGACTGAAAGAAAACAGAAATCAGATTAGTAAATGAATTATTAATAAAAATAATTAATTTTAAGTCTTTTTATAGAATATTCTTCTTCTATTAAAGATCCAAAATATAATAGTTAATTATATTAACTTCTTATCTTTTTTCTCGCAAATAGTTAATATTAGAAATCAAGAATACTTTAATATCTCTTATTATTATAATTTGAATATTAAAAGTAAATTTATTATTATTATTAATAGGATTATTATTATTATTATTATAATTATTAATAGGAACTTGGAATTCCCTATTATTAAATATAGAATTTAATAATCTTTTATTATTCCTATTAATAATTTAATTAATTCCACTAGTTTAATTAGATACTAGAATAGTACTTTTAAGATAATAGTTTAATATTATTATTTATTAAACTATCTCTTATTAAAGAGTAAAGAGATTAGTTTATAAAATAAATAATAATAAATAATAAATTAATAGAATTAGTGAATTATAAGACTAATGGATTTAATATAGAATTAATCTCTAAACCCTTTAAGAGATTTAAATAAATATCTATTATATATATATAAATGATTATATATCTATTCTATACTTATTTAATAAAGTATATAATAGTAATATAATTAATTTATAATTAATCGAAAGAGTAAAGGTATATAAACACCTATAAGTATTTTATTAATAATATATAATCCAAGTTATATATAGACTTACTGCGTGATTTTTCATATAATAGTTAATATATATTATAATAATTAAAATTATTCAAATAATAGATTAATTTATCTTATTATAATAATCCTTAATCTTATTTTATATTTTATTAATTAAATATAAAATACTCGAATAATTATTAAACTTTTTATTTTTAATTTATTTTATAAGATTTTTAAAATAATTAAGAATATATTTAAAAATAAAAAATAATTCTCTTAAATAATTATAAAATACTTTATAATTATTATCTTTAAAGTTTATATTATCTTTTAATACTTTTATTATATAAAAAAGAAACTTTAATTAATATTTAATTAATTTTAAATTCATTTATTCAAAATCCGATAAATAATCTTATTTATATATTTTATTATTAAGAGAATTAAAAGAACTTTAAAATTATAATATATATATATTAAAGGTTTATTTTAATTTTAAAGTATAATAAATTATAAAATATATTATATTTTAATAAATACTCTTATTTAATATAAACTCTTATTATTTTTTTATTATTTTCTTAATATTCTTAATTAATTATAAAATTATAAATAATTTTAAATACTTTTTAAAAACTATTATAAGTCGCTATTCTTAAAGGACTAGTATTCAAGTATTTAGATTATTTAATAATAATCCTTTTATTTTCTTTAAATACTCTTTATAAATTTCTCTTCTTTAAATAATTATTTATATAATCACGAAATAGTTTAATTCGATATATAATAAAAGTTATAATATATATTATTAAATTATAAAACTTTTTAAACTCTTTTTAATCTTTTTATATCTTTTAATAATCTTTAAATCTTTATTCTTTAAATTAAATCTTAAAATTTAATATATTTTATTTATATAAATAAGCCTTAATAATTAAATTTAATATATATTTTATATAATATAATCTTTTAACTTTTAAGTTAAAACTTATACTTTTTAAGAGTTTAATAAATATAATATTATTATTTATTATATTATTAAATATAAAATATTTAAAATTAACTTTAATAATATTAAAATATTAAAATAAAGATAATATAATTATTACTTGATTTATAAGATAAAGTCAATTATGTGATATTAAAAGTCAATTAAGGTTTAATTAATACTTTATTATTAATTAAAATATTTAATAAAATCACGAATTATATTAAATTATATTTATAAAATAATAATATTATTATAAAATTAAAACTCGATATATAATAAGGAATTTAATAATATATAATAAAGAAATAAAAAGAGAAAATAAATAAAAAAAGTGAATAATCGCATTCGAGATTAATTTTATAATAATATTATTATTTTATAAATATAATTTAATATAATTCACGACTTTATTAAATGTTTTAATTAATTAAAAGGTTTATTAAAGTCACGAGTAATATTAAATTATATTCGTAAAATAATAATATTATTATAAAATTAAAATTTAATAAATTTAAAAAAAATTAAATAAAAATAAAATTATATATTAATATTAATCTTCTTATAATTTAAAAGCTTTAATAAATTAATTAAATATATTATATTCTTATAATACTTATTAATAAAATATATAATAATTTTAATAATTAATATTTTCTTATATTTTAATTTTTAATTATTAAAAGTAATTAAAATTTTAAAACGAATATTCGCGATTTCACGAATAATAATAAGTTTAAAATACTTAAATAACTCGTGTATTTAATTAATAATTATTTCGCGAGTTAAAATTGAAATTAAAATTTATATATTAATAATTTTAATATTATTTTATAATACTTAATATTATTTAAAGTAATTTATTTTATAAAAGTGTTTTTAAATTCTTATTAATAAAAAGATATAATAAATTTATAATCTTTATTAATAATATTAAAAACTTATATATTATTTCCTTTATATTAAATTCTATTATAAGTTATTACTTTTAAGAGACTAGTATTTAAGTATTTAGTTTACTTAATAGTAATCCCTTTACTTTCTTCAAATACTCTTTATAAACTTCTTTTCTTTAAATAACTATTTATATAATCACGGAATAGTCCAGTTTAATATATAATAAATTCTTTATATATCTTTCCCTTTATTTAAAAAGTAATATTTTTATAAATATTATTTAATATTTTTAAGAATATTTAAATTAAATATATATTCTTTTCCTTTCTTAAATTTAAGATTATAATAATTTATTTTCAATTAATTATTAATATATAATAAATTTAATACTTATAAAGTTTATAATATTATATTAATATAATCTTTTTAATTATAAACGAATTATTAATTATATATTTAAAATATTATATTTATATTAAATATATTCTTTTTATAAAAGGAATAATAATATAATTTTTAAATAATTCTTTAATAATTATAAATCGATTATTATATAATAATTCTTTAAAGATATAAGAATTATATTTAATAAATAAATCATTTTTTAAAATAATATATAAATTATAATTTATATTATATTATAATATAAAATATATATAAGTATTATAAAAGATAAGATTATAATATTTCTCGCTTAATATTATATAATTAAAAGTATTTAAAATCGATAATTGAAATATTATAATAATAAAGATTAATTATATAAATCGTGAAAACAATTCAAGGGAATTCAAATTTATATTAAAAAGTATTATATTAATAATATTAATAATTTAAAGTTAAGATAAAGAGTTTTCATAATAATTATAATTTAAAATACTTAAAATATAAGATTATTTAAACTCAAATTAAGGTTATTAAAACTTAACTTATATAATAAAGTATATATTAAATATAAAACCTTATATAATAACGGGGAAAAGACCTTTTAAAGGCACTTCGAAATCACAAAATTTCAATACCTTAACTGATTAGCCGCTAATCAACTAAGCATATCATGAATTGATTGACTTATATTAATTTATAACCTCAACTGATTGACTGATAACTGATTTTCAAAAATTTAATCAGCGCTGACTTAAGTCGACTGACTTATTGGTCAGCCTGCTGCACGCTCTCTATGACAGCCGATCTTAATTCGGCACTCCAGCGGCTGCGTTCCAAGGAAGGCACCCGAACCCTATAGGTAGATGCCATATGTATTAACCAAGCCGATACATCGGAGAAAAACGCCCAAGTGCCGCTGATGAATCGCATCTATCGGTACGGCCACCGCACGTTGGTTTGGCTTGGCGAGCATGATTCGCGGACGGAGCCAGTTTTCCAGATGATCGAATTTATCTCTGATTATGCTCGCAAGCATCCTAACCAGGAAGTGTTACCCATGTACAAATGGAACGAAATCTACTTGCGAGCACAACCGAAGCACTTCTTTGCCGCGATCGTCAAAGCAACGTTTGCGGCAGAAATCTCATACAACAGTTTAATGTGGAAATTCTGGTCAGTCTTTGGACGACCGTGGTTTACCCGCGTTTGGATCATCCAGGAGATCGCCACATCACCACAAGCCTTAGTGATATGCGGCGTACATCAGATCAGCTGGGAAGCTATCGACAGAGCCTACTGTGTTTCTGGCCACTACTGGCACCCAAATACTCATCTGAATACATTAATTCAGCAGCGCGACGCGTACCGGGCTGCTGTAGCCAACAATCTGGATTCCATCTTTCTGATGACATCTAGATCGGAAGTAACTAATCCACGAGACCGCATCTATGGCGTATTGGGACTTCTTCCTGCAGTGGACAAAACACCGCAGGTTAACCACGGTATTGTAATCACCTACGAGGCCGAGATAAATGAGGTTTTCAGAGAATCCACGAAATGATGTCTTCAGGTTACAGAAAGCTCTAGGGTTCTAGCTGGAAGTGCGGGGTGCCTTGGACACGACTTGCCGGGTCTGCCATCCTGGGCATTGTGCCCCGTCCGACGTGTCGCCGTTGATGGCATTATTTTGAATATGCCGGCTGAAGGATCTAAAACCTGGAAGTCCAGCCGATCCTCGGGCTGGCGAGCCCTATTCGACATTGGTGGAAGTCTCCTTGGTGTATGCGGTTTCGTATTTGACAGGGTAATGTTGGTAGGGACGACTCGCGTGGATCTTGGGGGTTCACATCGCAGTGTGGCTGGGCTAATCCAGTGGGCTGAGTCTGTGATGAAGTGGGTACTGTGCTATTTTGAATGGAAGGCTCTTGCGAACCTCGATGGCGCAGAGTTCTACCAGGGTTCAAGCGAAACTATCATAGAAGCCTTCAGGCAAACATTATGCGCGGCTGAACCCTTCGAGGATCTTCTCACAGACGACTACCGAGAACGTTTTCGGAAATTCGACGAGTACGTAACGAAAGAATTTTCCTTCCTAGCCAAGTCATCAACCGGACGAGTTAGGACGAGGGACAAATTTTTCGCCTTAGGAAAATGTCTTAAAGGCCTATTGCAGTATATGACATCTTTGTCAGCGGCAGCTAATTTTGGGTCCGAAGTGGAGTGGTATGTGAATAAGAAGTTTGTAAGGACAGACAGGGGTTATATAGGTATTGCATCTCACGGTACGCAAGAGGGAGATTGCGTTGTCCTCCTCGCAGGCGCTCAGACGCCATTTATACTTCGCCCTGACGGACCTAGATGGACAATAGCGGGCGAATGTTACATCCATGGCATTATGAATGGCGAAGCATGGGATGAGAGTAAGTGTAATACTTTATGGATCAAGTAATTTAGCCTTATTTTACGAGTCGAATAGACTTTAACCATATCAAACTTAACCCTGCACTGAACTAGCACATTTTGCACCGTATTGTTCAAGCACGGAAGACAAGCCGCAATAGAGCCTATGAGCCATTTCGGCATTAGACAACGTCGAGATATTAAAGCCCGCGAACATGCCATCCAGATTCCAGACCGACTTCTGCACATACACTGCTTAGAGGATGCATAGTCGGAAAGCGAAGGAATGGTTCATTGACGACGGATTCAGTTCATTTATCAGAATAAATTCGGAATTGACCAGTTAAAGGTTTTATCGACAAAGGTTCAACGAACTGCGGCGGAAGGCTGAGAAAAGGAAAGACGGCAACCCATTCGACTGGATTCAGCTCGCTTGAACGACCACTGAAGAGGATCGGGAAGCCAGGTTTGGAAGCTTCCGTTGAAGAATTGTGTGCGGCCAGTAGATGCCATTCAGTCACGCCAATTTCTACATGACAATCGCTGCGACGGCCCAATGCAAATCGATGCCTAGCGCCTCAGGTAGAGAAATACAATGAAGCAAACAGGAGCAATAGAAGTGCTCTGGCACTTGCCCAGGGTCTTTGTGGGTGTTATGAGAGTTCAAACATTTTTGAAGAATATTAAAATTGCGTCTCTGTGCTTGCAAGATTTACTTCTCCTCTTTCCTAGACTCCACTAAGAGGCAAGAGACGAAGAGACTGAGTAGCAGTATTAATATGTTGAGGAGGTCTGGAGAATGCACAAGCGTGTAGTATGTACGATGAAGCACTCTGCATAATCAAGCAGGTGGGATCGCGATTGCCAGACGCCAAAGCACCCCCTTCCCCAACGCCTCCGCTTCCCAGTATCGAACCTCCACAGACTCCTCAGTCTCCTTCCCCCGGTATTATAATTTAGTCACCACCTTGGAAAAGTCTCCTCCCCTGACCCTTTTTACTTCCACTCTATCCTCACTCAAAGCCCCAACATTCGTCTACACCCTTCCCGAACCCTCCGCTCATATTCCGGCCTCTGCTCCCTCCACATCTTCGCCGCCTCGACATTCGCCGGACTCTCATCATTCGGTTCTGCCAACATGCTCATCACGGAAATCAAGATCTTCTCTACGCTCTGGATTGGTGACCATCGTTCGGAAGCGTGCTCGTAGTGGTTTGGGTCGTCTCCAGGTGGATGCAGAATCGAGATGCAGACTAAGCCGCTGGGATACACTGATAAATACCACCGTTAGCATTTGCTTATTCCTTTAAGGATTAAAAGCTGGGAAGTGATTCAGGCAGAGGAGGAAGGGGAAGGAGAAAAGCAAACGGCACGCGACACTACCTACCATTTGGATGCCACACCTCGCCTAGAAACCTCATACTCGGCGGTGCAAGTGGATAATCCTTCGGGAACTTCAGCTCAGCAGGAAACACACCGCCTTCAAACGGTGTTCCCTCAGGGCCTTGGATCAGGGCTTCCCAGTACAGCAGGTCGTCTTCGGAGACAGGGCCGGCGGTAATGCCTTCTGGTGGGTTGTTGGTGAGGGCTCGGTATTCTTGTAGGAGGCGCCGTTGCGCGGTCGAGGATGCCATTGTTGCAATTTTAGGTAGTTAGAAGGAGGAAGATTTGTTGCTGAGGTGGAGGAGAGAAGGTGGTGGAAGTGAAAGTGGCATGAAGTGGTGAGGACAAGGACCCCTGCTCGGTTCCTGACGGAAGTGTGCCCCGCTATTCGGTCATTGATGATCAAGCCTGTGAATCACCTCTTTAAAGAAATAACGAGTTTCACATTTTGCCTTCGCGTTTAGATACTGGATACTTAATCTTCTCTCTTTCCACCTTCTTTCTTGATATTTCGGTAAATTGAATTGGCAGCTGAAATGTCAGCGGAAAAGCTCAAAATTGGCTACGTGCCAGAGCACTTCTCCACACCCCTCTATTTCGCAGAAAAGCACTTCGGTCTCGATGCTGAGCTGATCCCTTTCCCGTCTGGCACGGGACATATGATTACTTCTCTGCGGGCTGGAGAAATAGATGTCGGAGTCGGATTGACGGAGGGGTGGGTTGCTGGGTTAGGGAAGGAGGGGCTTGAAGGGGATGGAGGATACAGAATTGTAGGGACTTATGTCGAGACGCCTTTATGTATGTTCTCCCCTAATCTCCTAAATTCTTCAACTCAGTATCCTTGAATATATGGAAAAGAATTGAACCTAATGGTCCTTGACAGGCTGGGCAATCTCCACCGGCGCAAACCGCGAAATCAATGGCATAGCAGACCTCAAAGACAGCAAGATTGGCGTCTCACGAATAGGCAGCGGTAGCTATGTTATGGGCTTCGTCCTCGCAGATCAACAAGGCTGGCTCAGTTCCTCTTCCTCTCCACCCTTCGAGGTCATTCCCCTACAATCCTTCGACAAACTCCGCGCCGCAGTAAACGACTCCACGGCGGATTTCTTCATGTGGGAACACTTCACTTCAAAGAAGTATTACGACAATGGCGAAATCAAGAAGGTGGGCGAAATATATACGCCCTGGTCAAGTTGGAAGATTGTTGCGAAGACAGGGATAGGAGAGGGGGATCAGAGGCTAGAAGAGATGTTTGAGAAGATCGATCGAGGGGTAAGGTATTTTGGGGATAAGAAGGAAGAAAGTGTGAGGTACATTAGTGGGAAGTTGGATTACAGTGCGGCGGATGCGAGGGAGTGGTTAAAGACTGTGGAGTTTGCGAAGAGCACGAAGGGGGTTGATGTCAGTGTTATTGAGAAGACGAGGGAGGTGTTGAGAAAGGCGGGCGTTATTGGAGAGGGGGGCATGAAGGCTGAGGAGATGATTGGGAGTCAGAAAGGGGCACAGGTTCCTTGAAACTTTTCACATTTATAGAGGTGTACAAAAACTATGTAGAAATGGCTAGAGAGGAATCATTGGATTGGATCAACTTTCGATCCTATAGATGGGACGAAAGCAACATCAACACTTTACAATAGAGGTTCTGATACAACCAGAAAAGAGCCGAAATAAACCATCTTCACTCAATTGAATAACCCCAAATCATCGTACAAATTAGCCATAATCGGATCATTCAATTGCCCCGCTACAACCAATTAGACTCATTTTCAACCATGATGCGAAATTGCTGACCCGAGATCTGCTTCGCGTAAATAAAAGCTTCCGTCGTGTCATCACCACTTCTTAACCTTCTCATCCCAACTCCACACCACCTTCAATTCCTCATCGAAGCCCCTAGCAGGAATAAGATATAATGTGATGTCCCACCACCTCCGCCAGCTTCTCCGGAAGCCCTTCTCCCATACCCCCTTTCACCCCCTTCGCCCTCGACTTTCTCCTCCCCGACGATTCCAATCCTCCTCCCAAGAGAAATCCCGAGAACGAATCGACCGCCTCCTCTCCCGCCTCCCCAAATTTCTGCACCCTTACACAGACGGTCTACGCAACGCCCCAGTATCGCATGTCGTGTCGTTTTTGATATTACATGAGATTACGGCGATTGTGCCGTTGGTGGGCTTAGCGGGGTTGTTTCATTATACGCAATGGCTTCCGGCTGGATTTGTGGAGGGACGGTGGGTTAAGGAGGGGATGGAGAGGTTTGGGAGGTATTTTGGTAGGAAGGGGTGGTTTGGGTTTTCGAGAGAAGGTAATGAGGTTGGGAAAACTGGCCAGGAGATGCAAGGAGAAGTGGGAGAAAGTAACACACAAGATGGAATGGTAGAAGGAGCGGAGAAAAGGTGGCATGTTAGTGAGGCTGGAGGCAGGATTCTTGTGGAGGTTGCTACTGCGTATGCGATTACGAAGGTTCTTCTGCCGGTGAGAATCTTGGTGAGTGTTTGGGGGACGCCATGGTTTGCGAGAGCTGTGTTGGGGAGGGTCAAGAGGGTATTTGGACGGAAGGGATCTTGACACTACCAAGAGCACATATCGAATCAGAAAAGACAAATACAATCGACTGGAACAGGGACAGCAGCAAGGCTATGGAATCATGCTTTTCGTCATATGTAGCAAAGCCACCACTTCATCTACCATCATCAATCATCCTCCAGCCAATTTCCATGTTCCTATCGACAGGAAAGCCCATGTGTAGGAGACAATCTATGGCTTCTCGTAGATCCAGTCGTGCTGGGAGGACTTGTATGATTGGACCTCACCCTCTTTGAACCAGAGAGCAATCTCCTTCTTGGCATTGTCAACACTGTCAGAACCATGGCAGACATTCCTTCCAACGTCAATTGCATAGTCCCCTGCGTCCGGCGTCAGAATCTTGATTTGAAGCACGAGGAGGAGAGAGATGGTGTTGTTGGGGGGGGGGGGGGGGGGGGGGGGGGGGGGGGGGGGGGGGGGGGGGGGGGCAGGTGGAGGAATAAGAAGAACTGACCTCGGATAGTACCTGGTGCAGAAGCAAGGGGGTTGGTGGCACCGAGGAGGGCTGTTTACATTGTTAGCAGGATACAGGGTTGTTGGTGGTATTGATGGTGGGTGGTGGGGGGGAGGGGGAGGGAGGAGAACATACCACGGCCAGTCTTGACAGCATCACGACCTTCCCAGACCATGGCGCAGATTGGACCGCTGCCCATGTCTGTATTCTGTTAGACAATGTATATGGAGAATAGGGAGAGAAATTGAGCTTACACTTGATAAGTCCAGGGAAGAATGGCTTCTCAGCGAGATCCTCGTCTGTTTTCGTCAGCAATTGATCAAAAATGCACCCCGACAAACTTACAATGCTTCTCGAGATGCTCTTGGCTGGCAGTCATGAGCTTGATAGCAGCAAGCTTGTAGCTATAATGCCATTAGTGATAGCTTTAACAATCGAGTCCATCAACATACCCACGAGCCTCGAATCTCGAGATGATGGGCCCAATCAATCCACGCTACAATAATCAGTAATAATCCTCAATCCACTCCTATAATCCATCGAACATACCTGGACGCCATCAGGCTTAATCGCAATGAAGCTGTGCACAAAAATTAGCTTCACCGCCAAATAGTTCGCTGTATACCATCAGGAATCAACCTACGTCTGCTCGGTAGACATGGTGTCGTCGTTGAGTCTGGCTCGCTCGTTTCGCTGGTTGGCAGATGCAAGTAGGAATCCTTGAGTCTTGGGGCTCAAGTGTTTGTAAATTGGAGGATCTTTGGGATGTTGTTGGTCAGTCATCTAGTAAGACAAGAGACGGTGTCGAATATTTTTGGAGGGGTTGGTGGGGCGAGCTGGAACTTGTGGCTTGCTGTTGTAACCTGAGCGTCCAGGCACGTGTTCTGCCAAGACCCCTGACGGGTGTGAGCACCTCCGCTGTTCTGTCCGGGGGTTGAGGTCATGGCGAGTAGCTGAACAGGACAGCTAGGGCACTTTTATCCCACCATCTCCTTAACTGTCAAAGCACAGCAATTGCTGGCCAGTTTCTATGCGCGAGTTGGATCTGTGAATAGAGATATTTCATAGGCAATTACATCTTTTGCCATGCGTCACTCTCTTATGCTGTCCTCTCGTTGGACAGCACTTCTGGTTGTTATATCTGCATTATGTTGTCTTTTTAGCCCAGCGAGTAAGCAAGCTTCCTCTTCCACAATCATAACGTATTAACATCTACACAGTCTCTGTGAAGCATGAGAATTTCAAGACCTGCGATCAGTCAGGATTCTGCAAGCGCAATCGAGCATACGCCGACACTGCAGCTGCCACCAGCAACTGGGAAGCCCCCTATCGAATAGCCCCCGAGTCCCTGACCTGGAATAATGGACAGTTGCAAGGCACGATACTGAAGACGATCAATACCAATGGCGATACGGTCCGGTTACCAATCACCATTTCATTTCTCAAGTCGGGTTCTGCGAGAGTCGTGATTGATGAGGAGAAGCGTCAGAAGGGCGAGATTGAGCTCCGACATGATAGCAAGATCCGCAAGGAGAGGTACAATGAGGCCGAATCATGGGCCATTGTTGGAGGACTAGACTTGAGCAAGTCTGCTACGGAGGAGAGAGGATCTGCCAAGAGCCATGTTAAGTATGGACCTGCTGGAAAGTTTGAGGCAGTCATCACATATGCTCCTTTCGGGATCGACTTCAAGAGAGATGATGCCACTCAGGTAAGATTCAATGACCGTGGATTGTTGAATTTGGAACATTGGCGACCAAAGATCGAGCAGCCTGAGAAAAAGGAAGGAGAGGAAGCTTCGGGTGTTTCAGCTGGTGAAGACGAGAGTACATGGTGGGACGAGTCATTTGGAGGCAACACCGACTCGAAGCCAAGAGGACCCGAAAGTGTCGGACTTGATATTACCTTCCCTGGATATGAGCATGTCTTCGGTATCCCTGAACATGCTGGATCACTTTCGTTGAAGGAGACTCGTGGTGGAGATGGGCACCACACCGATCCTTATCGGCTGTACAATGCTGATGTCTTCGAATACACCTTGGACAGCTCGATGACCTTGTACGGATCCATTCCTTTCATGCAAGCCCACAAGAAAGACTCTACCGTCGGAGTATTCTGGCTGAACGCCGCCGAGACCTGGGTTGATGTCATCAAGCAGAAGGAGGCACATAATCCATTGAGCCTTGGAATTGGTTCAAAGACTGATACCAAGACGCACTGGTTCTCGGAGAGTGGACTCATCGATGTGTTCGTCTTCCTCGGCCCTACAGCTAAGGATGTTACCAGCGCTTATGGAGAGCTCACGGGCTACACTGCACTCCCACAAGAGTTTGCAATTGCCTACCACCAATGCCGATGGAACTACAACAGTGATGAAGATGTCAAGGATGTCGACAGAAAGATGTCAAAACATAACATCCCCTATGATGTTATCTGGTTGGATATCGAGTACACCGATGACAAGCAATACTTTACTTGGGATCCTTTGAGCTTCCCTAACCCAACTGGCATGCTGGAGCAACTTGACAAGTCCGAGAGAAAACTCGTAGCCATCATTGATCCTCATATCAAGAACAAGGATGGATATCATGTGGTTGAGGACCTCAAGAAAAAAGATCTTGCAGTTCACAACAAGGATGGTAACATTTATGAAGGCTGGTGCTGGCCAGGGTCATCCCACTGGATCGATTGTTTCAACCCAGTTGCCATCAAATGGTGGATTGGACTTTTTAAGTTGGATGCCTTCAAGGGATCCGCTTCTAACCTCTTCATCTGGAACGATATGAACGAGCCCTCCGTTTTCAACGGTCCTGAAACCACTATGCCAAAGGATAACATCCATCATGGTAACTGGGAGCACCGTGACGTACACAACCTCAACGGAATGACTTTCCACAACGCAACCTACCAAGCTTTGCTCGAGCGTAAGAAAGGGGAGATCAGACGTCCTTTTGTCCTTACCCGAGCCTTCTACTCAGGCTCTCAACGTCTTGGGGCAATGTGGACAGGAGACAATCAGGCAAGCTGGGGGCATCTCGCCGCCGGCTTCCCCATGATTCTCAACAACGGCATAGCAGGCTTCCCTTTTGCCGGGGCAGACGTAGGAGGTTTCTTTGGCAACCCAGAAAAAGACCTCTTAACCAGATGGTACCAAGCTGGCGCCTTCTACCCCTTCTTCCGCGGACATGCACACATTGATACCCGTCGCCGGGAGCCTTATCTCGCAGGCGAACCGTACACGGGAATCATAACCCAAGCCCTTCGACTCCGATACTCCCTCCTTCCAGCCTGGTATACGGCCTTCCACCAAGCGTCTGTAGACGGAACCCCGATTCTCAGACCACATTACTTTCAATACCCATCTGATGAATCCGGCTTCGCGATCGATGACCAATTCTTCGTGGGCGGTACCGGCCTTCTCGCAAAGCCCGTCGTGACAGAGAAAGCAGAATCAGTAGACATCTATCTCCCTGATGACGAAAGTTACTACGATTACTTCACATACCAAATTTACTCTGGCAAAGGCAAGCACAATGTTGTCGCCCCGCTTGAGAAGATTCCCTTGTTGATGCAAGGTGGACATATCTTTCCCCGCAAGGACCGTCCTAGACGTAGCTCAGGCCTCATGAAATGGGATCCTTACACTCTCGTGATTGTCCTCGGGAATTCGGGAGAAGCGAAAGGAGAACTATACTTCGATGATGGTGATACGTTCGATTACCAACTGGGCGCACACGTGCACAAGGAATTCGAATTCAAGGACGGAGTGCTCAGCAGTAAGAATATTGGGAGCAAGGGCAAGTTGACTGACAAGTTCTTGAATAGTGTGAAGAGCGTGGGTGTTGAGAAGGTGATTGTTGTTGGTGCGCCGAAAGCTTGGGAGGGCAAATCGACTGTCAAAGTCGGAAGCGGACAAGCAGGGCTTGAATATCATGCTGCGGAGGGGAATAAGGCCGCATGGGCAGTGGTTAGGGTGCCGAAGGTCGCCATTGGGGAGGACTGGAAGATTGAGTTCTAGATCTTGTCTGTGCTAGTTATAGAGGGCGGAAATAAAAAGCTGGAGAGAGGTAGGAGGTGCGGATGTGAAAATATGTATTGAATGGTGGTATGTACTGTACTCTGATCAATTTAACGCTTCAAATCATCGCTCGCTATTTCTTGTGATATCTCTTCTCTACAACACAACGCATTGGGAACCTCCCATATTAACTATGAACAAGTACCCAAATTCAAAGTATTCAAATTTGGATAGCAACTCCTCAGGCAGGGAGTAGTAGGGGGGAGGGAGGGCTTCGAATCAACGGAGTAAATCCCCAGACTCGGCAATCTTGTCTTCGCGCCCGTCCTGCCAGGAGGTGCAGTTCACACATCTCTTTGCCTGCTCTCAGTCAGTATCCTTCCTTCATTCCATTGCATCCAGGGGGAATAAGAAGAACTCACCTTGACGGAAATCCGTTTGCGGCAGTATTTACACTTCACCATGTGCTTGATAATCGGATCGCTGGTGAACATCTCATACACGCTCGCAACACCATAGAGCGCGAAGCCTACACCGAGGAATTTGAGGATTTGGTTGAGGAAGCTCCTGTGCTTTTTATTAGACTGGTTCCAATGTAGAGAATTAGGGGAGGTACCCGTAAGCCATAACGACAGCACCATCCTCAGCTGCTTGCTGGAGGGTGTTGTACCCGATTCCATCGGTCTTGTTGAAATTTGGTCCTCGGCGCAGGATGGCGAACTTCCCTTCCATGTTGCGGTTCATGCCGGGGATTAAGGAGAGTGGGGGGAGGAGAATCTCGGAGACGAAACTTGTTACTACGGCTGTGAATGCTGCTGCTATTCTGGGGGGTGTTAGAGTTGTGGACATCGGAGATGCTTGAATTGGGGTGGGGAAAGGAGTGATTTAAGATAAGTAAGTGGATGGTAAAATGAAGATGAGATGACAGTGAGAGGACTGAAATGAAATAAAACTTACATCAAACCGACAGCAACTTCCAAGACATTGTCCTGAAGTGCGAAATCCGAGAATCCTTGCCTGGAAAGTGTCAGTGCAGCTCATCCTCAATTCAGTTCATAAATCAAGATCAAATCTGTCTGTAATTTATACAATATATCATCCCATATAACATACTCAAATTAGGGAAACAAAACTCACCACATCCTATTCGCCCTATTCACAACCTCCTCCCCGGCATGCTGTAGCATCTCCTGGCTAGCCTCCAGGTGCAGTCGATGACTGGGCCTGGGCGTATTTTCCCCAGACTGTCCCGACATCTTTCCTGACCTATCCAAACTTTTCGAAATTGCGAGCTCTTAAAGCTGAGAATCGAGAAAGCGGGGATGTGAACACTATGTCTCAGAAAGTTGGCAGGCTGGGAAGTGAACTTGAGGAGGTGCACGTGACCTGCTCCCGATTACGGCCGGCGGGGCCGAAGCGATAAGATTGTGCAAAATTATTTTGAAGCTCGATGTCAACAACGTCAATAAACTCTGTCAACTGATCAGCACAGGAAAAAGCAAAGAGGAGCAAAGATGGCTCCGAAACTGACCGAGGAAGAGATTGATGACCTGCTTTACTTTGCACGAACAGGAGACAAAGCTGAATTTAACGAGTTAAAGGATGAGCTTTGCGAGAGGGAGAATCTGACCGAGGTGGAATTGTTGGAGGCAGCGCGGGATGAAGAAAGCGGGAACGGGGTGTTGCATATGGCGGCTGCGAATGGACATTCTGGTATATTTTCTCGTTCCTCCTTTCTTTCTCGAAAGGCTCTTGTTAATGTTAGAATTTAGAGCTCCTACGCGAACTCAGCAAATCCCTCTACGCTCCCACCGGACCCCAAAATCCAACAATGCTAGCAATACTAAATGCACAAAACAAGGCGGGTAATACGGCACTACATTGGGCGGCGTTGAATGGACATTTGGAGGCTGTGAAAGTATTGCTTGAAGAAGGATCGGATCCGACGATTACGAATCAGAGGGGCCATGATGCGGTGTACGAGGCGGAGCTGAATGATAAGAAAGAAGTTGTGGAGTGGGTACTGAAGGAAGGCGGTGAGGGGTTGGAGAGCGGTGTTGCAGGTGGTGAGGAGGGCGAGGGCGAAGATGTTGGTGATGAGGAGATGGATGAGGGGGAGGAGCCGCAAGAGGGGAGTGCTGGGAGAGAGGATGAGGTTCATGAAAATGGGACAATAAAGGGAGAAGAAGATACGAAGCTGGAGAAGAAGCTGGGAGAGATGGATATTTGAGAGGACAAACGCCGCGGACAACGAACCTTGTCATACAACCGCGGAAGAGGTGTCGGTCCCTGCCAGGCTTCAAAAGCCGCTCCCACAAAGGAGTTCGACATTCGAGAGAGGAATGAGGAAGGATGCCTGCTTCTTGGTATCACCGGTAATCAATGCGACATCTTCCCCTGTCAGGAAACCTTGAAGGATGTCTCCGGTTCTGTGGGAGGTCGGTACTCGATATTGGGTCAAAGAACCCTATGTGCGAAGAAGTCATCATACCGCATGTCCTTCATCACGTTAATACCCAGAGAAGGAATATAACAAACAATGTTAAAGGCAACACGTTCTAGGCTGATGCCTGCCCGGAACAAATCAGGCTGTTGGTCAAGTGACCTTGAGCTGAGCAAAACAAATAACACAAACTCAGAGTTGCTCTGTATAATGCTTGGCCTCTGCGCCCCTGGGCTCGGTCTTTTTGGGAAACGGGGAGGTTGGGGGGGGGGCTATGTTCTATTTATACCGAATTTTGCTGTCTTGTCTTTCCCAATTTTCATTTTGGTCATTACTCGAATTTTACTTTAGGGCTCCAATGCGGTCTTGTATCAAGATTTTGAGTGTTCGAGCGTTCACATCCACGCCCATCTTTGGCAAGGCTCGTACTGTTCTGGCCTTGGCCCCGAGCTAGGCCATGTCATTCGACCATCGCCCTCACGTGATTTATCCTCCTGCTGACGATCTCTTTTGTGCTGCTTTTATTTCACCAATTCTGCTTCTACACTCTACGAGACACGATACAAGGCTTGAGTGTTACTCCTCGAGAGGCACATTTTTGATTACAACTATCTTTGCCCACAGTCCACGGGCACGGCACACTTCAAATTTAAGCATCAAGTCCTCTCATATACGACTAGCCACGTGTTACAGCCGGCAGCTGCTATTCAGTGTCAAAAGCCTCATGAAGAATGCTTACTACGCCTGTCATCGGAAGAAGTTTGCGAGAACATCGGGTCATGAGTGCCAGAACTGGACTGGTACCTTGTGTAACATTTCTCTTGACTATTCGCACATGGATTGAGATGTTTTCTCTGGCATACCAAAGCGCCTACCTATGATTTCAACTACCAAACGCCACACTAGGCTCCTCGTTCAACATGGTTGGGTCACGAAGTAGTTCTGGCCAATGTTGACCTCGATATACGCCCCTTATCTGGTGTTGCCGCACACGAAGCTGAGACTACTCGAAGTAACTTCCTTGTTCCTGTGGATGATTGCTTCAATGAATTGAGGTTCTTGGGTGCCGAAGTCAGCAAAGTCTACCAGCAGATTGGAGAGCATATAGTTTCGCCCTGGCAACGACTTAGGTAGCTAAATGAAAGCAATCACCACCAAACTCGTACTTTCCACAGAAACCCTGGTTTCCGAGCCGCTTTCTTGAGCACCTTGACCCGTATCATAGCTTCCTTCCCGAGATCTTGCAGAAGTGGCCGATATAGGTTGAAGTCGTTACCACCATGATGCGAGATCGCGGTTCATTTCTTGGCAAGCTGGGCTACATCGGGATTTGTTCCACCAATGTTTTGGCTGGCAACGTGGTGTGCATTCTCAGTGGCACTAGGTTTCCGATAAGTCTTGGAGAAAGGGGAGGTAGGGTGGTGGCTGTGCAAGATGGCTTGCTAAGTATCCAAGAAGTGTGACTGATTTCCTTCTTCAGGGACTAGGTTCCTACAGGAGGCTACCCTTTAGACTCTCTGCATGGCATTTCCGAGCTCCGAAATCAAGCCTATCCAAGTATCTAACATCAAACACGAAGTGAGATTATGCCGGCGACCAGGTGAAGATTTGCGCTGGGAACATAAAACATTTCAGGGCGTACAGGTGAGCTTGATTCTATTGGTGGGAAAGCACACTAAATCAGCTGTTTTCCTTTGGATAAATTTACATGTGGCTAATTTTCTAGCGTACTCGTACCCTAGTTGGGGGTGGGGTATTCGTCCGTACCCCGCAAAATCCAATCCCCTGCGCGGCATAGAAGAGCGATCACAAGATCTGCAAGTTCACGTCTCATTCATGGATTCATGGATACGGGGTAGATGCTACCGCGTGTACCTTAGTGGCGGGTTAGATTTAGGCCCATCGGCCCTGCTCAGGTCTTCAGTGAATGCAGTTGCCCAGCGTCGTCGACGTCTTTAACTCTCTCACTTCGCGATGCCCTTTTCCTCGCGTCTACAATTCCCATTGTGTTTCTATATAACGTGTCCGACCGCTATGTTGCTCGTGCCTATCTCATTTTCATTATATAAATTAATATCCGAGTGTTTAAATATACTGTTTTGTCAACTATACCTCGTTATTTACCCTTTTGCTACCTTTAAGGGAAAAATAAACTCCGAAAACAAAGTTTACTCCCTGTTTTTGTGATATAAAGCATCTCGAGAGTCATTCGACGGGCCGTATTGAAATCTAGCAGTTCACGGATCGATGCCCAATGAGTGCTACGTTGGAAACCGGGCTCTTGCCCCAGATTTTTCCGTCACCAGAGATCAGACACACTCCGCGGTCCCGCGTATCATTAGGTCGTACTGGGAGCTAGTGTGTATTTTTGTTCGGCTGCCGGTTCCGGTTTGTATATTTGCTACGCGAGTGGCTCTACGGCGTAGATCCGAATCTTGATGCAAGTGGCGCCAAGCAGCATTTTCTAATTCTTAAATATCTCAGGGAAATTACATGAATTTCAACCCGAAGGATCACGGAAGGCCACTGTCCGCGTCAAATGGTGCTTCATCTCTGACAATCTAAATTGAAAGCCACAGTGACTCTATATATCAACGTACATATATAAACATGCGCCATGTGCAAGTTCAAGTTCATAGATCTCTAGCTCGAATCGCTTCTGTGCTCCGGCCTAGTCGATAATAAACCATCACTATGCGTCTCGGTAATCTAGTTCTCATCTTCACTAGCTTCTCAGGGGCACTTGCTGCACCAGCAGCAAATGCAGACCCGGCTCCAAATGAACGAAGTGTTAGCACAAACAAGAAGAGGTCCAATTTCTGGTTTGCTGGTGTTAACGAGTCTGGTGCTGAATTCGGAAGCAATAACATTCCTGGGAAACTCGGAACTGATTACACATGGCCGTTGACTTCAAGCGTTGATGTAAGATACACTTCAAATTTTGACCTTGTGGGAACAAAAGCAAAGTTGCTAACGGGATCATTACAGACTCTTATGGGCAAAGGTTTCAACATCTTCCGTATTCCATTTTTGATGTGAGAATCTCTCACTGCACGTTCAGGCTAGTGGACCAAAACTGATCCATGTAGGGAGCGTCTTGTCCCAGGCGGCTTGTACAATAGTGCTGACGCCACTTACCTCTCTGGATTGACAAACGTAAGCATCTCAGCTTGTATATATATTCTTCTCGGCGCTGACTTTTAAAGCTTGTCAACCACATTACCAATAAGTAGGTTCAAATCTATAGTGATAGATTTTTACAGCTTCTAAAATATTGGAATAGAGGCGGGTATGCAGCAATTTGTGCTCAGAACTTCGGTCGCTACAACGGAAACATCATCACGGACACTGCAGGTTTCCAGGCTTTCTGGAAAACAATTGCATCCCATTTCAGCGGAAACAGTCACGTTATCTTCGACACTAACAATGAATACCATGACATGGACAATTCCCTTGTCGGCAACCTAAATCAGGCCGCTATTAACGGCATCCGTGCTGCAGGTGCCACTTCTCAAACTATCTTCGTCGAAGGCAACTCCTACACCGGTGCTTGGACCTGGGTATCTTCCGGTACCGACACCGCCATGGGAGCATTGACTGATCCGCATGACAACATCATCTATGAGATGCATCAATATCTGGACAGCGATGGAAGCGGAACTCATTCTACTTGTGTCAGCACGACCATTGGCCAGCAGCGATTGGTGGCTGCTACCAACTGGTGCCGAAGCAACAAGAAGAACTGCATCATTGGCGAGACTGCCGCCGGGAGCAACAGTGTTTGTTTGAGTGCGATTGAGGGTATGTTGAGCTACATGAAGGCCAATAATGATGTCTGGAGGGGCTGGTTGCTCTGGGGAGGTGGACCATGGTGGGGGTGAGTTTATCCCGCTTATAACTTGCCCTATCTTTCATCCACAGATCGCCCCCAAATCTTGTCTTTCCTTCTAACTTTGCATTCAGAGATTACATGTTCTCGGTCGAGCCACCGAGCGGAACTCAATACGTCGGTGTCGTTCCATCGATCCTTCAATATATTTAAGTGGAGCAGCAGAAGACGCACCATATCCTACTTCCAGGGATTGCTTTGAGTAAGAAAGATGAGATGGGACAGTGGTTGGCAGTGAGGAGTTTGGCTAATGCCACTGAATTATCGCGCCCTCTGTGTGCAAAGAGGCTGAAGTGGTTTCATTCTTGTTAGCATACTTTAAAAATTCAAATGATTACAACCACCAGTGGTTGTCAGAATTCGTGACGCAAAGCTGCGTTTCAATGTACTATAATTTACAGAACATTCGTAAAGTGACGAGCCACTACTTTCAGATTGTTCCTCAAATCAGGGAATATTTAAAAAAGCAAAATGGCAGTTAGGCTCTAAATGTTCCTCGAGCTATAGTACATTGAAAACCAGTATTGTGTTACGAATTCTGACACCCACTGGTGCAACCTCAGTTTCTTTATCAATCAAAAAAAATGAATGCTCCCAGATATGAAGTAACCTAGAGCGCAGGCGAGGCTTAAGACTTTTTTGTTCGATACGGTACAAGTATCAACGCAGTGGCCCCACTTAAATGTGCCGTGTGTCTAAGATTTGGCATTTCGTCTTCGTCTGGGGTTTCATCATCGCACGCCCTAGGGTAAATGGAGTTCTAGCTTCGTGAGAGCTGCAGGTATCACTGCATCCGAAGAACCTATTCGAGATAATTGTCAGTGTCCACTTTCGGAATGTGTGAAGATCTGCAGTTGCTAGTCATGATTGTCCGAGGCGTCAGTCATTAGTGAAATTTCTAATTTTTATCCAATACTCGGTGGTGCCCCCTTCAAGCACAGAAGGGAAATTGGGAAGAGAACATTGTTGGGTAGGAAAGAGCAGCAATGTATGGAGCTGTGTCGTTGGGTGAGGTCGACGTTCGCTGCTTGGTGCTGAATGAGCGAATTGATCAAATCAAAATAAGTAAACAAATGAGAGTGCTTCATTTGACGAAAGTCGGTGAAGGATGATCGGGCAGTCCATCGAGGAAGCAACGAATGGATAGTGGTCTTGAGAGCCACAAAAAGCACCCATGCTAGTCATACGGGAAGTTGCATTCTGTGAATCGACCCACACCCTCGATTTTCTCGGAGCCAATGAGGTTCTTTATTATATGTATCATTCGAAAACATCCTGAGATCAACTTTGAATCCAGATCCACCTGTCCCTGTCTTCCTTGCTAGTTTGTATTTACACTTTCTAGATGGTCAGCATTCATCCTTCGAATACATGGATTTTAGTATTGAAGTACAGGCTTCTGAACCATCAGTAAATTAGCAGTCTATCAAAATATTGACCTGTCGTGTAAGGACACTTGGAATTCCGTCTTGCAAGTTGTTGTGCGGCTCTTGGAAAAAATTTCCCGTTATTCTTCAAATCAGATCGTTTACAACCGTTGACTCAACCGAAGATTTTAATAGGTCGACTGAAGCGGTATTCTATCTCATTCGTGGTGTGTGTCTGCAACTGGCTGCATTGAGAGACACCTCCCGTCAGATGTAAAAGCAATATGCATCAGCATGCAAGAAGCTCGTGTAGCCTGGGCATCCTGGCAAGCCTTTTCTTCCATGTGTCCCTCTTCCCAGCAATTTCAGCATTAGATGAGGCTCTGTTGTAGTTAGTGGGGGTCCACAGGCTCATGATTAGTCTGCATAGCGTGAAACTGTTCACCTTTCACTGGCTGAAATCCTTGTCACCCACACCTCCCCGGACTGACAAGCCTTGCAATGCCCAAAACGTTTCTTCTTCCGGTGCAACAGTGCCAGCGAAAATGCAAGTAACCCGCGTCCGACGTGGCCTCATGCGATCTTCCTGCACTGCCCAGCCTCTCGGAATTTTGCAGTGCAGCAAATTGCGAACAGCTCGGCTGCTGATTTCGGTGCTATTCATGTACCACCACACTTTACCAAAACGACGGCATAATCCAACACACCCTCGTTCAATGTTATCTGTTAAATTTCTGCCCATCCGTTCTGTTAGGCATCAATGGATTGTTATCTTTTTGCGGTACAGATTCATAGCCTAGCCTGAATGATCGAATATACAGCAGTTACCTCTAATGTATGCACACAGCCCTTGGGCTTCTCTATTCCTGCTGAAATGAAGGCCCATGGAGACACTATTCTCACTGTTTTTTACAGCATATGCATTCACCATGAGCCCCTCATCGGGCTGTGCGGTCGATATTCGACACGTGGAGCCAGTCTCCTACCAGGTTTCTCCACGAACGCCCAAATCCCCTCAAAGCAGAGACGAGTGGAAGAACACCTTCTCTTTTACGACGGCAAAGTCAATTGGCCGTGGTGCATCTGGCATCGTCTTCGCTATCAACGATGAGTTGGTGATCAAGGCCTTCGGGAGAGATCATGAAGCACAATCACATTTGGCTCGAGAAAGGGAGATATTCGAAAAGCTGCAGGGCTTTGGTACTTGTGAATATATCATCCATTACAAGGAGCAATGGGCTTCCGGCCTGGTACTGGAAAGGCTTGACGGCACGCTGCGGGATCTCTTGAATCCCCGCATCCCAAGCGATTCCTGCCAGGCCCAACACTCGTCAGCTCTGACGTGGTCCCTTGAATGCTGTCGAGGCTTTGCTTTCCTTCACGACAACGGTATCATCCACGGAGATATCGGATGCCAAAATGTTATGGTCAGTACCACTAAACACGCTAAAATTTGCGATTTTGCTGGTTCCAAGATTGGGGAGGAGGATGCCTGGGTTGCATATGAAATTCGGAGTCAGCATCCACACCACTCCGGTAACCAACCTACTATCACTACTGAGATATTCGCGATTGGATCTCTGCTTTTCGAGATTTGGACTAGAAATCCTCCTTATTCTAATGAACCGGATTCGCTGGTCAAGGAAAAATTCCGCGAGGGGGACTTTCCCCTCGACAGAATCAACAATCAGAAAGTGAGGAAAATTGTCCATAGATGCTGGACTGAGGGCTACCACGCTGTTTCAGAGATCTGCGAAGACCTGGAGTCTATTGAAAGAAGTGATGAATTATCTTCTTTGCCAGATCAGATACTGGCCCCGCCGTAGGCTTGTCAAGCGACACTTATTGTTTTCCCTTCCTGTGGTCGATTTTACATAGAGAGGATTGCCTGTACATAATTCAATGGCATACTCCAACCAAATCAAGTTTGAATACCCACTCCAATGTTCTTTAATTAAAGAGTGATTTCGATCTCAATATGACAGTGGCTATAAACTCGCGAGAATACATATCTTATTCCACAGATGAAGAAATTCTGGAACTTTTTGGCACGGCGGGAAAGAAAGAAACGAAAAACATTAACTAAAATGAAAGCACCCCTTTCAGAACCACCATACAAATAGCTTGCCATAAGTAAACACTTGAAGAATTATTCGACTCAAACTGACCATCATCCTGAACCAGTCATGACAGAAAACATGCAGTGTCGTGCCACTTTATTTTTCTTCTTGACAACGTGGACTGAATTGTCAATGCCTCCTATCACGTTTTTCACGGGCGTATTTGTCATCATGGTATCCATGTCCATGGCTTCTTTCCCTCCCGGATCTGCTTCCCCTATGTCTGTCTGGCCTCGATGGATCTTCGCGTCGACTGTTACCGCGCTCGGTATCTTGTACAGGCCTCACCTATTTATAACCATCAGCTTTTAATGCAAATAGGCTCAGCAGAACACATCGCTTATTATACCTCGATTACCTCGGTAACTTCTGTATAAGCTTGATCTTCAGCAATAGCGTAGGCTTCCTCGGCCTTCTTCTTGATCTCTTCAGCTTCTGCCAGCGCTTTTTCTCGAGCCTCGTGTGCAATGGCCAAATGGACGCAGGTATAGCACGGACCTAATCTTCTTGAACCGACAACATAGTTGTTTTCGGCCGCAGGATCAGTCTGGCTTTCATCTTGTCGAGCATCCGCGCATCTCTGACCCTCGTCGTTGCAGAGAATGTATGTGTATTTGTACCACACGTGAGGGGGATCAGCATAGCAGTCATTGCTCGCTACTGTTACCACTCCGTATTTGCACATGGTAATATTAATTTCGGTTAGTGGAGGAGGTAAGAGTAGGGATGATAGCTGTGTAGATCCTGGGTGACCATGAGAGACAGCCTTGAGTCTAGAATCCAAGCAGTTTTCTCGGGCCAAACCACTCCCTTAACATAGGAGACAGAAGGCCCCCTCCCTCCTCCGCAGCAAAGGCCATCACTCCAAGAAATCCAGTGCTATGCTACAAAGAACGGCTTGGGCCGCAGCGGCTGCTGCCCAACCGCAGCAACATCCCTTTTCTTACATGGCTTGCTCTTCACTTGAACATGCAAAGATCATCTCGCTTCGCCGAAATGGTTGCCTTACCAATCACCAAAACTTTTTCTCGGTGCTGGCACCCCCAGCTGTTATTTGAGCCGCAATTACATCTGTCTCATGTCACCAGATGTGTGGCAGGGTACATATCTCAATTGTTATTTGCGGGGTCCTCCTAAGTAGGGTGGTGAGCGGGAAAGGTGTGGTGGCACAACAGAAGCCCAATCGCATTTGAAAGGAATACTATATTAGAGAAACGGTAATATATTGAAAGAGTCATCTAGAAGCTTATCTGAGGCTCTGCTCATACGGGTAAATGATGAATCGTCCCGTTCCACACTTCCTTTACTGTCCGTTTCGGGACGGGCCGTGGCTGAGTCAGGCCGACATATTGCTTCACTGATATTCAAACCTAATTATCAAAGCATAGCCACGTAGTTGCTTTATTCTGAATCCCAACCTTGATGCCATGGCTGATCAATTGGTCGTGTTTTGACAAATCTCTTCTGCTAGCTCGGCCACGGGATCAGCCTGGAGATTGAGAATCTTGTTTTCGGTTGGATTGGATAGCAGTTGCGTCAGGTTCTTAGCATATCTTGGATATTTTTTCTCGTGTTCATAGGAAGCCCAAAGCTTGAGCTCTGTAAATTTTGGGCCGAGA